>PVKC010005031.1:10720-34302 GCA_004027635.1 Crocidura indochinensis | reverse complement strand
TATTTGTGGACCCTAAGAGTCACCAGCTCATGTTAGGAGAGAGTATGGTAATGTTGGATCAGCCCGGAAATCCTCGGGAGCTCCAGAGAGACCTAAGTGTGGGGGATGCCCCAAGGAAGGGAGGTGCCATGTCGTGGATTGAGGCTGAGGGGCCCCGGCTCTACTGGGGTCAGGTTTGGGAGGTTCTGGGGAAGCAGCTCACTTTCCCTGTAGGTACTTACTGCCCCCCAGGCCCACTGGTCAGGATGAGTGACCCTTGTGGACCCCACTGTGACCACCAGCCAGGACTTAAGATGAGATAGTTGGTATCTATCTGCTCTCAATTCAGGACCGACTGTTCCAGAAGCCTAAGGGCAGTGGATTTCCCAGTTCTGCCACTGCTCCTTGAAGGGAAAGGGGCCACCCGCGCAACAGAGTGGGCATCTGGTCTTGGGGTGATGTGGCAGCGGACAGGCATTACCTTGTTAATGAACAATCTGGGTTGGATGCCTGCCACCCCGTGTGTTCCCCGAGCCTGCCAGGAGGGAATCCTTGAGTGCAGAGCCAGGATTTCTGTTCTGGGCACCACTGGGTGTGACCCCAAACCATAACAAATTAAAGTGGGAGCCGGAGCTTGATTGGCACAGCAGGTAGGGCATATGCCTTGCATGCGGCTGATTCACTGGGTTCAACCCTCGGCATCCCATAAGGTCCCCAAAGCCTGCCAGGAGTGACTTTTGAGCTCAGGGTCAGGAGTAACCCCTGAGTGCAGCTTGGTGTGACCCAAAAACTTAAAAGAGGGAAAATCAGAGTAGATGGCAGTGATCTTTTTTCTGTAGTACTGGCCAAGGGAACTGGCAGGGTGACCCTCTGGTGACAGAGAGGACGGGGCCTCCAGTAGGCCTCGGCCGAGTGACACAGTCACATCACATGACCCAAGGATCTCCTATCAGCTCTGCCTCCACAGTTGACTTTCTGGAGGTAGTCTTAGAGGACAGCATCACAGAACCAGTGTTTGCATTTACGATGTGTGTGTGCATGTGAATGTGAGACGTGTGTATAAATCTAAGCATGCACATGTGATGCACAAGTATAGATAATATTTGAGTGTACTGCATATGCATGTGGTTTGTGTGCACAATACAAGTGTACACATCACACGTGCACACACTAACCCAGATGTGTATGTATATTCACATACATGGGTGTAACCGTGGTTCATGAGCTTATTATATCATACATGTGATGCTGAGAGAATTGTATATATGCGCGGTGCATGAGTGCATACACAGTGTGTATATGCTGTATGAGTGCATGAATTGTGTATATGCTATATGGGTTTATGTGTGCTTGCCTGCACCCATAATGTGAACAAGGAGGTGAGGGGGCCCTGGAGCGCAGTGGAGGAGCCTCTATCTTGTCTCTGTGGCCCGGTTTCCCAGCCACAGTGTCTATCTCCATTCTTGCTATGGCCCAGTGTGAAGAGGATGGGTTTTCTCAGTCCTACTAGTTCCTGGAGGTCAATGACACTATTTTTTCACCTTTAACACACGAGACTTGTAACTCAGCAGACCTCCTTTTCTGATCCTCTCATTCCTTTGTTCACTTGAAATATTCCCTTCCAATGACCCACAAATCAACCTTTTTAAATCAGCATCGAAGGTGTCGCGAATGCATAATGAAGTCATCCAATGTGCATTAAAATATACTTCAAATATTGGGAATTTAGCATCTCTTACTTTCTCCTGTTGTTTGATTCTTCTGGAAAAAGACAATCAGCCTGAGCTCTGTTCAAACTGAAATGCCCTCAACTCTTTGAAATGAGTCAATTCACGCTGCTCCTTAGCGTGCCAGTGCTTGCTCCTAAAATGATGCGCAGGGCCGGCGTGATAGTACAGTGGGTAGTGCATTTGCCTTGCACGTGGCTGACCCAGGTTTGATCTCCAGCATCCTATATGGTTCCCCCTAAGCCTGGCAGGAGTGGTTCCTAAGTACACAGCTAGGAGTAATCAATTTTTGAGCGCTGCCAGGTGTGGCCCAAACACACACATTCCCAAGATTCAAAACAATGTAGCTCTTTGCTAGGGGGCACAAAGAACCATGTTGAAGATATAAAAAGCCATGTTTTGGGCTTGTGAAGGAAAATCCAGGGGTAGTTGAAACAGTCCAGAAGACAGAGCACTTGTCCTTGCATGCAGCTGACCCTAGGTTTGATCCTCAGCATCCCATGGAGTTTCCTGGCACCATCAGGAGGATTTCTGAGTGCAGAGCCATGAGTAACCCCCTGAGCACTGTCAGGTGTGCCCTCCCAAAAAAATAATAGAAAGGCCAGAGTGATAACACAAGGAAGGGCGTTTGCCATGCATGGGGCCAACTTTGGATGGGCTCGGGTTCGATTCTTGGCATCCCATATGGTCTGCCAGGAGTGATGTCTGAGCACAGAGCCAGGAGTAACAACCCCTGAATAACACCACGCCACCAGGTGTAGCCCCAAAACTAAAACAAACAAACAGAAACTAAAATGATGCTCAGCAATCCATCCATCCACCATCCTGTCTGAGGCTGTGATCCCCACACAAGCCCCTCATTCTCCTTGCATGCACAGCATTTGATTTCTGCATGCATGTGTGTGTGTGTATATGTGTGTGTGTGTTCATGCAAATGACACCGATGCCAATGAGCTCAGGGCCTTGGTCCCCATCCTCCACCCCCACCCCCCTGGAACCGTTTCCAGGGAGGATGCAGGAGGCTCCAGGGAAGATGCTGCGGCTGCTTCTCCTGCAGGCCAGGGATGACGTCAGGCTGTAAGGTGCGCGCAGGCGCGGCAGGTCCTCCGCAGAGCCCAGATTCCGCCCCCTGCTCTTTGTTCCGGGGTGCGGGCGCACGCCTCCCCCCAATGGAGCTAATGAGGAGGATTCCGTCATTGCCACCGAAGCCGCCAGACCCCCACCTCCGACTGAAAGCTCCTTAAACACGCTGCTTGCATCTCTTGGACACAGATTTTCACGACCCCTGCAAAGCCTTGGATTTTTTTTTTTTAATAAAACGTAGAATTCTCTCTGCTTTTTCTTCTGCCACTAGGGGAGGGAAGACCACCCAAGCTCCTATTTAAGGACAAGCCCCTGGTAGCCAAGAGTTGGTGCCTGTCCATTGGTCAGTTCCTTTAACCCAAATAACTGAGTATTCTTTTTCTAACCCATAAAAATGCTCCTTCCATTTTGTGCCCCCTTTTTTTTTAATGCAAGAGCTATTTTTCTGCATGCATTGGAGGAATATGTGAAATTTCAAATTACTGCTCTGTGCCAAGAGGTTGCAGAGGTTTAGAATGGGGAGAAACTTGATTTTTTTTTTGGCTTGGAAATTTAAATATATGATTTAATTTTGAACTTATTTAATTTTGTCATGATTTTTTTTAACCACATGTTAAAACTGCTGTTGATATGGTGTTTTCATTCTAGAAAATTCCTCATGGCCCATTTTCTTTCTTAGATTAAAAAGTAACACACCTCAGGATGAGGTTGATGTTCCTTTTCTGCTTATTAATTTTTTAGATTCAGTTCCTGAGAAGTAACTGGGTGCTGCTTTGTAGTGGGTCAAGCAGCCTAGGAAAGATATTTGGGCATGCAAAGCATCACTCCCTCTCATCAGGCTAGACAGGTACCTGAGAGATGAGCTGGAAGACAGCTGAGACTCGGTGGTGGGTCCCTTGGTCTAGCCCAGTGTCCTCAAAGATTTATTTATTTTTGGTTTTTGGGTTCCACCGGGCAGCACCCAAGGGTTACTCCTGGTTCTACGCTCAGAAATCGCTCCTGGCAGGCTCTGGGGACCATATGGGATGCCAGGATTCGAACTGCCATCCTTTTGCATGCAAGACAAATGCCTAACCTCCATGCTATCTCTCCGGCCCCTTTTATGATTTTCATTTTTGTTTGTTTGTTTGTTTGTTTGCGTGTTTGGGTCATACCCGGCCGTGCTCAGGGGTTACTCCTGACTCTATGCTCAGAAGTCACTCCTGGCAGGTTCAGGGGGCCGTATGGGACCCTGGGATTCCAACCACCGACCCTTCTGCATGCAAGGCAAATGCTTTACCTCCATGCTATCTCTCCAGCCCCTGATTTCCTTTTTTTTTTTTTTTGTTTGTTTGTTTTTTGGTTTTTGGTGCTCAGGGGTTACTCCTGGCTCTACACTCAGAAATTGCTCCTGGCAGGCTCAGGGGGATGCCAGGATTTGAACCACCTGTCCTCAAAGATTTTAAATGGGCCAGTTCACTGTTCGTCAGACTGTTGGAGGACTGGACTATAGTTTAAAAAAAATCTGAACAAATTTCTTTGCACAATGCACATAATCTTATTTTGAAGTAAAAAAAAAAAGAAAGGGAACATGCAATATTTAAAATGAAGAAAAGTAAAATTAAACCCACAATCTTACGAGTATTTCATTGGGAACTATGGGCCTGCTTTTGACTGGCAGTAGTTTGAGTACCCCTGCCCAAGACTGAAAGAAAGAGTCTAGAGACAGGAGGGAGTCAGAGACTGAGGTGCACATCCCACACATGCGTACTGTGGGTCAGGATAAGTTGTTGTTAAGCAGGACAGGTAGCAGTGGCAAAAATAACTGGCTGGCTAAATAAATGTCCTCAGCGTGCCGCATGTAGCCTATGGGCTGTATTTTGAGGACTTCTGGCCTAGCCGAGCTCTTCCACACCCAGCAAGTGGGAGCTTCTTCACTATCTCCACTTGGCAAGGAGGTTAATTTTCCTGGTTATGAACCACATGCTCTTCCCATGGCCATTGAAGGCTAAAAAGCACCAATCTGGTACTTAATAAGGCCAAATAGAAAGCAGGAAAGGACATTGAGTTGCTGGAGTAGTGGGGTAAAGAGGCTAGAGATGGAGCTCAAGGATTTTCTTACTTCTCTTCATTCTCCCTTCTCTTTTTCCTTCATTTCTTACTTTCTTCCCTTCCCTCTCCTTCCTTTTCTCTCCTTCCTCCCTTCCTTCCTTTCTCTTTTCTTTCTTTTCTTTCTTTCCATTTCCTCCCTCCCTTTCTTCCTTCCTTTTTCTTTCCATTTCCTCCCTCCCTCCCTTTCTTTCTTCCTCCTTTCCTTTCTCCCTCCCTCCCTTTCTTCCCCCTTCCTTCCCTCCCTTCCTCCTCCTCTCTCTCCAATCCTTCCCTCCCTTCATTCTTTCTTCTACCCTCCTTTTTATTGACCACCTATTTCCTGGTCCTAATGTCTGGGGACACCTCGGGAAAGAGACACATTCTCTGACTCAAGAGAAAAAGACACCCCCCCCCCCCCAATGAGGAGTAGTGTGCTTATCATTTGGAGACATTTGGAGGGTGCCAGAGAGTTAGTATAATAGGTAGAGCACTCAGCACAGCTAACCTGGGGCTGGTCCCCATCATCACATATGATTTCCCAAGCCCCCTCAGGTCTGATCCCTGAGTACTGAGGCAGGGTTAGCCCAGAGTGCAATGAGGTACAACCAAAAAAATAATAAGAATTTAAAGACAGACATTTCTGAGAAGGGAGGCAAACTGCCTTTCAGATTGACACACTATACTGTTGATCCTAAGGACAGTTTTAAAGCAAAAAGAATCAATTTTGGAAAGTAATGTGTTGAATGTAGAAGTTGAGGGTTTGTTTGTTTGTTTCTAATTAATATATTAAAACCTCTCAACTTTCTGGCTTGTTTTAGGGAAAAGCATCTGGGTTGATTTGAAACTGGAAAAGGGTGAAGAAAATAGTCTAGCCATAATTGCTTAACTCAGATCAACAACTGCCATAAAGTCTGAATTTTTATCCAGACTTCCCCAGCACAAATTCCCGTCGAAGTTCACGTGGTTGGGCCAGAGAGGTAGAGCAGTGGTAAGGCATTTGCCTTGCACACGGCTGACCCAGGACTGACCTCGGTTTAATCCTTAATGTCCCATCTGGTCCCCCAAGCCAGGAGTGATTTCTGAGCTCAAAGCCAGGAGTAACCCCTGAGTGTCACCATGTGTAGTCAACAAAACAAAACAAAAGATGGGGTTCATAGTGTGACTGTCCCCTTATCTTCTGGGGAACAGGTTCAGGGCATGGTAGGGTGCCCCAAGGGTGGTCTTGTGAGCTCTGCCTGTTGCAGGTTGCCTGCAGTCCCCCAACAACCTTTCCCTGGAACCAGGAGCCATGTCTATCCATGCACCCAGACCTGCTGTGCATTCTTCTTGTGCCCACTGAGAGCTGCAAAGTACCTGGCCATCATGCTGTCCTGAATGCTCTTCTCTCCCTTTTAACCACATTTTAACAACTTCTGAACCTTATGCCCAGGAGTGACACTAATTGTCAACATCCTCTTGTTTCTTCCGGTCAGCCAGAACCAGCTCGTGTGATATGGGGACTTTTCACGATGGGACTCTGTGATGCTCATTGGAATTTGCATTTGGAAAATCAATATAGCTTGACTGTGGGTGTTACTCGTCAGATATAATGTTCTACCTAGCTGGGTCATATCAATAACCAAAAACATGCTTGTTTGAGTTGGTTTATCTATACATGTATGTATGTGTGTATGCATGTATGTATGTATGTATGTATGTATGTATGTAAGTATCTGGGACTGGAAAGATAGTACAGCAGAGAGGGTGCTTGCCATGCAAGCTGCAAGCCCTGGATCAGTCCCTGGCCCCTCATGGTCCCCCGAACCCCACCCTGAGCACCACCTGGTATAGCCCAAAAGCAAAAAAAGAAAAAAGAGAGAGCAATGATGTCACGTTTCTACTATAGCATGCCTTGTGTGGACATACTAGCATGCACTTCTGTATCAGGCCAGGCATGTGTGTTCCTTTTGTGGGTGGGGACCCAGTGATGTTCTCACTCGAGGCAGAGGGGACATGCATGCATGTAGCATATCAGCCTGTTTGCACCCCATTCACTGTGATTCCTCATCCCTGTGGCAGAGATGTGTCACACTCAGTGCAGGGAAGAAATGATTCAGGACAAAAGGGGAAAAGTGGCCACGAGCTTGGGTGGAGGCCACAGAAGAGGTTACTGGCAGCAGGACAGTGGCACTTGGAGGCTCTCTTTTTTTTGGGGGGGGGCCACACCCGGTGACGCTCAGGGGTTACGCCTGGCTATTCGCTCAGAAGTCGCTCCTGGCAGGCACAGGGGACCACATGGAGAACCGGGGGATCGAACCGCAGTTCGTCCTAGGTTAGTGCAGGCACCTTACCTCCAGCGCCACCGCCCGGCCCTAGGCTCTCCTTCTTGTGCCCCGATGCCCTTGTGTGTTCACAGGCACCCCTAGGACTGGGTCCTGGTGCTTGGAGCAGCCATGATCTCCATCCTGTTTCTGGGATGCTAGCACTGGACTTTGGGGCTTCTGTGTTAGGATTTTATGTTGCCAGTGGAGCAGTTCTGGGGTGGGGGCTTCCCCTAGTGTAGGGCCTTTGGGGCATGGTATGGGCGAGGCTCCTTGTGGTGAAGGACCCTGTTGCTTATTCCCCTGTGGTTCGCTTCTGTGACTTCATCTTTTCTTTCCCACTGCCTGTCTGTCCTCTGCTCTGTTGGGGTCCCCTACTCTTCGTGCCTCCAGGAGACCTCTCGGTCTGTTTCTGTTCTCCCCCCTCCTCCATCTTTATACTTTCCCGCTGCAGCCACATCCTCCTGGGTTGGACTCGGGCCGCCAGGTGAGTGCATGTCTGATAAGTCAGCTCGCTATCAGCTCTGCCATCACCTCACCTCTTGCCCAAGCCAGTAGCAGCTCTCAGGAGTGTGGTGTGTCACCTGCATGAACGTGGTGCACCAGGCATCCAGCATGTGGGTTCTGGTCCAGCTGAAGACTACCTCTGCCCCAAGCCACCAGGACCTCAGTGTGGGCCTCGCCAGGCAGGGTTTTTTTGGTACCAGTTCTGTGCTGTTGAGATCTCAACCCTGCAGACTGAGTCTGACTTCTTAGCTGTCTGTGTGTGTGTTCTCTGTACTGGAAGGATCCACTTTTAAAAAAAAATCAGGGGGGCCAGAGAGATAGCACAGTGGTAGGGCATATGCCTGCACACAGTCAATCCAGAATGGACAGTGTTTCAAATCCTGGCATCCCAAATGGTATCCCTGAGCCAGCCAGGAGTGATTTCTGAGCTCAGAGCCAGGAGTAACCCCTGAGCACCAGGTGTGACTCAAAAACAAAACTAATAAACAAAAATCAGGGGCGGAGCATAGCACAGTGGTAGGGCCTTTGTCTTGCATGCTACCGATTCAGGATGGATCTGGATTCAATATCCGGCATCCCTTATAGTTCTCAGAGTGTGCCTGGAGCGATTTTTGAGTGCAGAGCCAGGAGGAACCCCTGAGCACCGTCGGGTGTTGCCCAAAAATCAAAACCCAAAACATAAAAATTGAAATGCACCTTAAGCCAGTCCTTGGCACCCGTGACTGGCACCTCGGCCCATTCCTACCTGTCCTGCCGCCTCTGCACACTGAACTCCAGCTGCAGCCTCTGTGGGTCTGGGGTGGGTGGGGTTCAGCTGCTGCTGTTGCAGGAGAAAATATCTAGTTTGAATTTTGAGCTTGGCTGCAGAGGGGAGAGAGCAAGGCCCAGTGTAGATAGGTGGGAGTTCCAGAGCAAAGGAGAAAGAGGCCAGGTGCAAATACATGAGGGGCCTGGTTCAGAGACATTCGGGACTCATGTCCTGTGGAGTCCCAAGCTGCTGGTTCCCATCCCCTCCTGACAGCCCCCTGGGCAGCATCCTGCTACTCCCTCCACGCAGAGCTTCTGTCTCCACTATCATGCACAGTACTGCACCACTGTCAGGCCTGGTACTGAACCATGATTGAGCCTGATACCCCATGCCCTTCGCCTGCTCTCTGGCATTCCTCCCTGTCCAGTGCCTTTTTGCGTCTCTTGTCCTCCAGGGATTTGTCTGTGGCAGGACTGCTCTTTCCCCATCTCGGGGATCCCAGGAGCAACTCCGCGCACCCTATCTCTTGCCCTCCACTAGCTCGCCCAGCTCCTTGTTCTCTGCCTCTTGCAGCAGTGGGGAAGGGTCAACAGCTTTTTTTGAGAGGGAAAGGTGGGTTTGGGCCACACCTGGCGGTGCTCAAGAATTACTCCTAGCTCTGTATTCAGAAATTGTTCCTGCAGGCTCAGGGCGTGGACCATATGGGATGCTGGGAATCTGTCCCAGTTTGGCCACATGCAAGGCAAATGCCCTGCCTGCTGTTCAATATATCGATCTGCGCCCCCCCCCCCAAGCAATTTTTAGTTTCACCCTGAGGTGGTCCCGCCTACAGCTGGCCTGGTCAGTGGTACTGAGTCTGGCTCAGGTGTTTCCTGCACCCGGAGACCTCAATCAGGACCTCACTTGGGTCTCCAGAGGAAGCCTATGGCAAGTTTTGGGCTTGATGGCTGGCTCATGGGCACCCGCCTGAGCCAGCCGGGGCTGTGGAAAGTCCTGGCCTTGCAGTTGAGTGCAGCTGGACACAGGCTGCCTCTGCTCGCAGGCTCCTTCCCTGGGCCTGTTTCCACCTCTTAGAGGGAGGGCAGGGGAGTGAGGGGTCACAGATGCCAGGGCCACCCCAGAAGCAGGTGGTTCCAGGCGGCTGCATTCCTTGGGGTTCATGACCCAGAAAGCCCGAGGGACAGAGCTGCGAGGGAGGGAGCTACTGCCCAGTTATTTATATACCCCTGTCTCCACCCACCCTGACCCTGAGTATTTTTAACCTGCCTCTGTTGCTTGCTGCTGGAGGAGGAAGAGCTCCCCCTGCTGGCTTTTTAAAATTTGTTAGAATTTATAGGTACAGGCTAGAAAGTTGTCCACAATTGAGTTTCAGTCATTTAATGTCCAACACCCTTCACCAAAGCACATTTCCTGCCACCAGTTTTCCTCCCTCCCTGCCCCCTGCTTGGGGTATTTTTCTCCTCTCAGACATTTCTCTCCTCTTTCTCTTTTTCTCTCTCTCCTCTCCCTCACACACAGACACACACACACTGTGGTTTGCAATATTGTTTCCTTTTTTTTGTTTGTTTGTTTGGTTTTTGGTTTGAGGACCACACCTAGTGACATTCAGGGCTTACTCCTGGCTATACGCTCAGAAATCACTTTTGGCTTGGGGGACCATATGGGATGCCAGAGATCAAACCTAGGTCCATACTGGGTCAGCCACGTGCAAGGCAAATGCCCTCCTATTGTACTAACGCTCACCCCAGCAATGTTGTTTCTTTATTTTTTTCTCTCCCACTTCTTTTTTTCAGCACCCACTTCTTGTCCAGATTGATCATTCCCAATTCATTATTACAGTGCTCCATTCTCTGCCTTACCTGTACTTCTTGCTCTTTGTGACAAGGTTCCTACCATGAGTCAACCTTCACAGCACTCATCTCTATTGTCTTTCGGTATTATTCCCATAGTATCCCCCCCCTTTTTTTTATTATTCCATAAGTGAGTGCCATCATATTCTATGTCGATTATTCCTCTCCTTCTGACTCATTTTACCAAGTATAATGCTCCATAGACATCCATGTATAAGTCAATTTCATGACTTCATTTTTTTTCTGACAGCTGCATAATATTCCATGATGTAGGTGTACCATAGTTTATTATCATCTCATCAGTTCTTGGGCACTTGGATTGTTCCAGATTCTGGCATAGATGCAGGGAGAAAGGGACTCTCATTAACTCTGGTGGGAATTTCAACAGGTCTGGCCTTTTTGAAAAATAGAACATTCCTCAAAAAAACCCCTAGAAATTGAGCTTTCATATGACCAGGTAATATCTCTCCTGAGAGCATACTGTAAGGGCCCCCAAAGCAATGTAGAAAAGCCCCCTACACGTCTGTGCTCTTGGCAGCACTGTTTTTAATAGCTGTCACAGCCTGGAAAGCAGATCCTGTCTCATGCTTGTGTATTCACCCCTGAGATTAGAATGAGGGCCTGTGGTGCTTTGGGTCCGTGCATGGTTAGTCCAGTGCTGACAGAGGGTTCTGCTGTGAGCACTAACTCTCCGTCAGGTAGTCTTGTGTCTGCCTGTATGACCCCTCCATGAATGGATGGGGGTCGTTGTTTAGGACTGTGACTAGCGGGGTACTCTGTTGCAATAACCAGTCTTCACCCTATTTAGGATAACACCATTTTGTTTGTTTTTTTTTTCTGGGTCACACTCAGCAATGCTTAGGGGTTATTCTTCGCTCTGCGCTCAGAAATTGTTCCTAGCTGGCTCAGCGGACCCTAATGGATGCCGGGGATTGAACCCAGGTCTATCCCGGGTCGGCTATGTACAAGGCAAATGTCCTACCACTTACCACTCTGGCTCTGGGATAACTTTTGTTGGTGCTCACAATATTAAACGGAAGCACCTTTGGATCGGTGCCTTACACCACCTGTTCTCTACCCTGGGAATGGTCTTATGCTTCTCAATAAAGACCCCTGGTCTCAGGAAAAAAACATTGCTTACAGTTTTAGTTCTCCCACCACTGAGCTATCTGCTCTTTAGAAGTGGAAGGCTTGTGGGTGTGCAAGTTCCTTAATCTGTTTTATCCCCTTAATCGTGTGTGGGTTATTTCCTATGTTGGTGCTTGCTTCCAGACCCGCATTCCTCTAGTGGCCTGGGACGGAGGCATGAGGCTTCCATGTCAGTACTCCTGGCACATTCAGTGCTCCTTCTGGTGCTCGATTGGTCCATGTGGTGTCAAGAATGAAGCCTGGAGCACTTGTGTGAGTGTGCACCTGGCTCTCTGCTGTTGCTGGGCCTTTTCTCTTTGTATTTTTTGTGTGGGTCATCCTCTCTCTTAACAATGCTCAGAGCCTTCTCCTGACTCTGCACTCGGGGGTTGACTCCTGGTGGTTCTGGGGAACCATATGGGATGCCTGGAATAGAACCTGGGTCAGCCATGTGCAAGACAAACGCCTTCTCCACTGAGGCTGCCATCTGTCCACACAGTGTCGTGGGCCACAGCACCTCTGCTGGGGATGGAACCCGGAACTGGGGCACCTTGTGCCAGGCATGCGTTGTCCTGCTAATGGTGATGGGCGCATCGAGAGCCATAGTGAGGGGCCCAGTTGGGGTGGTGAAGGAATGAATCAAAGGCCACTCAGCAGCGTGACGAATTTTTCTCTTTTTGTCTTTCAGGGTTTCGAAAAAACGATGAAATGAAAGCGATGGACGTTTTGCCAATTTTAAAGGAAAAGGTCGCTTACCTTTCAGGTAAAGTTGGGCTTTCTCATCTGTGTGTGTATAGATATGTATGTCTGTGTGTGAGAGTCTAAGAGATACAGACTCGCTAGACTGGTGTGTGTGTGTGTGTGTGTGTGTGTGTGTGTCAGTTTGTCTGTCTGTCTCAGTGTTGTCCCATGCTCAGTGCTCACAGCATTTCCTGGAAAGGACCTTCCCCCACCCTGTACCCCAGATGTCATCAGCTCCCAAACATGGGGGTCAAGCTGAACATCAGTGACCCAGACACAGGCCAGCAGCTGCCCCAGTGGAACCCACATGCTTGTGACACTCTATCCCAGCAACCCTCCTGGGGATGTGGGATTAGTTCTGTGCAGCATCTGCCGAGGTCTCACCCTGTTCCTTGGGCTCCACTTCCACTTCCACTTTCACCACTTCTACTTCCACTTCCAGCATTCTGAAGCCTCCCATGAGGCTGATGACTGCCCCCCTGGGACCACTGCTGGGTCCTCCAGCTCTGACTGTGCCCAACAGGCCTGTGCACAAAAACTCTACAATCGGCTGTTTGTCCTTATCTGTTCGTTTCCTCCTCTTTATCTGGGAAGAATCCTCCCAAGCTGTGCTCCTGGGATACCCTTCTGGTGTTAGGAATCTGGCCCCTGCACCACATGCCCAGCTTCCTCGGGCCCTTACCTTGCCTGTCTGTCCATCTGTCCGTCTATCTGGACTTTCTCTGCACAACAAGCTCACAGTAGCTGTCTGGCACATTTGGGTCACTGATAAACTGAGGCTGGAGGGCAGGTCTTTTCTGTGTGCAGCAGGAAGTTGGGCCGGGCTAGGGCTGTCTAGGACTTCTCAAAGGTCTTCTTGGGCCTGCTTCCCCACGTTGCATGTCCATCTGTTGGTCTCACACAGGCCAGCTCTCCCTTTGGGGATGTGCTTGGTTTTTGCCACCAGAATGGCTCTGGGATCATGTCGACTCTGGGCAGGGCACACACCTGCCCATCTGCATCCCAGCAGTGTCTCCTGGCCCCCTAATCCCTCTCTCCGCTTCTGCTGATGTTTCCAAAGCCAGTCTAGTTTGAAACACATTTGGGAGAAGAGGACAAGTATATGGAAAGAAGAAGGTGGTGAATAAGCGGGGAGGAAAAAGAAACAAGAAGCCAACAGCTGACACGCAGTAAACTCTGGCCCTTTTTTTTTTTTTTTTTTTTTTTTGGGTTTTGGGTTTTGGGTCACACCCGGCAGTGCTCAGGGGTTACTCCTGGCTCCATGCTCAGAAATTGCTCCTGGCAGGCACGGGGGACCATATGGGGCACCGGGATTCGAATTGATGACCTTTTGCATGAAAGGCAAACGCCTTACCTCCATGCTATCTCCCGGGCCCCAACCCTGGCCCTTTCAAAAGTAGCATGTTTCAAAAAACAAAAATAACAACAAAAAAAATCCAAAAGGGCTGAAATGATAGCACAGCCATAGAGCGTTTGCCTTGCAATCAGCTGACCCAAAATGGACCCATGTTCAATCCCCAGCCTCCCTATGGTTCCCTGAACCATTTCGAAAACAACAACAACAACAAAATCCCAAAAGGGCCAGAGGGATAGCACAATGGTAGGGCATTTGTCTTGCATATGGCTCACCTGGAATGGACCCGGGTATGATCCCTGGCATCCTATATGGTTCTCCTAGCCTGCTAGGAGCGATTTCTGAACGCAAAGCTAGGAGTAACCCCTGAGCACCGCCCCCCAAAGAAAACATTAAAAAAAAAAAAGAAAGAAAGAAAGTAGCATACTTGTTCCTCCTGAAGCTTTACTACGGCCTTGCCCTTCATGGATCCAGGCTGGTTTGAGCATCCTGATTTTGTGAGCTCACCAGCACCTTGTACAACTCATGGAAGAATGAGGGGGGCATCACCTGTGAAGAGAGAAGGAAGAATCCCACCTGGCAAGTTTAGCAGCCTTTCCATTCCTCATTTGCCTGTGCAGTGACAGTACCTGCCCCATATCTCCATTACCCTTCATGTCTGTTTTCACTCCACTGTGCTCTTGTGGCTAGTACCCAAACAGGTCCAGGTAACTGCAGCAGCCGGTTACAGCAGCTGATCCTCATTTCCATGCATGTTTCATTGGCCAGAGGTGCTAATGCAGAGTGAATTTGATGCAGAAGCCTCATGTCCCAGTCCCAGTGGATTAGGGAGATGCTGGTCTCGAAGCAAACACCTACACAAGAAACAATCCACAGGAATTGAAAGGAGTAAAGCAGATTCGGAAAATTTCTACCACAAGCCTTTTGCTCCGATCGACCAGCTGTGGAAATGAAACCAAAAGCAAATTTCTCCCTGAGATGGAGGTCTTTATTGGGAAGAGAAGGACCGCTCATAGGGTGGAGAACTGGTAGGGTAAGAGACCAATCCAGATGTACTTCTCCCAAAGAATTATCCATAATAGACAGTCACCTTCACATACGCCTCCCCAATATACCTCATCCCCCTTTTTGTGCGTGTTTTGGGGCCACTCCTGGTGATGCTCAGGGATTAATTACTCCTTGTTCTGCACTCAGGAATCACTTCTTAGTTTTTGTTTGTTTGTTTTTGGTTTTTGGGTCACACCCAGCAGTGTTCAGGGGTTACTCCTGGCTCTATGCTCAGAAATCGCTCCTGGCAGGCACAGGGGACCATATGGGATGCCGGGATTTGAACCACTGACCTTCTGCATGAAAGGCAATGCTTTACCTCCATGCTATCTCTCCGACCCCACACTTCTAATGGTATTTTCTGGTACCATATGCGTTGCTGGGAGTCGATTCTGAGTTGGCCAGTTGCAAGGCATATGCCCTCCTCTTTGCTGTGCTATTGCTTTTCCCCACTCACTCTTTTTTCCCCACTGCTGATTGAATCTAAATCTTTGCACATGACAGGGCACACTTATTTCAGCTGAGCTAAATACCATCAGGTCAAACGAATTTCTTCTTTATGAGAGTGGGGGCAGGGAGAGGGAGAGTGGGGAGAGAGAACAGTGGGTAGCGAACTTGATTTTCACCTGTTTGATCCCTGGCATCCCAAATGGTCCCCTGAGCACCGCCAGGAGTGATCCCTGAGCGCTGTTGAGTGTGACCTAAACCCTCCCCACCAGTCAACAAGTAAATATATAATATATAATATATTACCTCCCCTCTTTGGTGAGGAGGTAAGTTTTCCTTTGTACCAGGTTAGCACAGAGCAGTGGTGGGACATCTGCCAGTTGGTTACCAGAGGTAGTTCAGGACCCAATTTATTACCGTGAATATAAAATTACCCCACACACCGTATCTCCAACTCCAAGTTAACGAGTCTGAAGCAGTGTTGCTGCACGAAATAATACAGACTAGGCTGAGGGTGAAACACCTGTAGTCTGGCAATCTTCTACCTTGTATAGAATGAGAACTGCCTGCCAGAAACGTCATTTTTATTGAGTAAAGAGACCACCCCAGGAGGGGGAGTAAGGACAGATAGCGCAAGCTAACCTGAGTCAGTCCAGTTCAGGTTTGCATGTAAGAAGACCATCTCTGTTTTGAGGTAAAACCAAATTGTAAATAAACAGATTCAAAAGAACCAGTTGTGATCTTTGCTTCGGGTAAAACCATGTTGTAAACAGATATAAAGAAACCAGGGGTGATCTTGGGGAGTAAAACAAGGCATAATCTAACAATGACTTGCTGGAACCTCATCATCTTAGCCCCTACACTTCTCTCTAGCCCCCGAGGGCTTTGCATTGTCATGCCACAGTTTAGGGAAAGACAGTCCAGTCTAGCTTCAGTATTGAGTAAAGTGTCTGCATTGGTCCGGGATAAAAACTGAAACAACATCCAGGAGATGTTCTTTGTGGCTCAGTACTTTGTGTTGTGTGCCTGGCACTCGTAAGGTTCTGCCATCCACACCTGGCTAAAAAAATATGGAGCTAAATCACTAAAAGGAACTTGCTTGGCCTAAACCCCTCTGCTTCACACCTTTCTCTCCGGCAACCTTTTTTGGGGCTTTGATTTCCTCCATTGTGGGTTTTCTTGTCGCGTCTGTAAAGTGAGAGCAGTTTGCCTGGCTGACTGTTGTCCCTGCTAGTGTCCCCAGAAACTGTTTGGCCTTCCATTTGTCCCCCACATCACCATCTCCTTGTGGCTGGGCAAGAGAACCGTCTGTGTAGTGTGTAGATCCCCCTGGGGTAGGACCCAGGATCTGACTTCTCAGTGCAGCATGTGTGGGGTCTGGGTGCAAGTCTGGCTGCTGCAGGAATATGCAGTGGGTTTGTAGAGTTCTGGCTCCAGGAAGGATGGACAGGTATTCCGCATGCCTCAGAGACCCTCTTGGGGCGTCCGGTAGTTCTCCTTGAGTGCTGTGTGCCAGGTTCTGAGTCCGAGGCCCAGGAAGCGGCCCTTCTCAGACACATGCATGAGAGTGGGCAGAATAGCTGGGCACCTCTGATGACACTGTCCTTCCCTCCAGGAAGCCACGCTGTCCAGCCTGGCAGGCTCTGGGTGGGTTGCAGACATAAGAGCTTTTATGAGTGCCAGCATTATTGGGACTTTTATTGGTTCAAGAACAAGAGCATAGTTTAGAGGGGTGGGGAGCAGCAGCTGAGGAAAGGTGAAACACAGAGGGACCCTTTCCCCTCACTCTAGGGAGAGGTTGGGTTCCACAGGGCTTGCTGGGCCCTGAAGATGCAGATGAGCCCAGTGCAGGGTGGCCTGATGGGTTGTGTTGTTGGTGACCCCAGAGGATGTAAACTAAATGTCCACAAGTGGTGAGATCACCCCAGGCACCGTATTTCTAAACCCCACAAAACTTGGTCTGAAGAAACAGGGTAGTGGCAAAAGATTCATAAGTCAAGTCAGTCAGGAGTCAGTCATTGGAGTCAGTCTGCTTTTTGCCTCATAGCTTTTCTCTGCCTCCGCTAACAGCCAGAACTCCTTTTTTTATTCAGACCAGTTCCACATGCCAGGAGGGGGAAGGTTGAGTATTCCCAGATGGACTTGTACATATCAAAGGAAGAGGGACCAGAACAATAGTACAGTGTTAGGGCATTTGCCTTGCACGCAGCTGACCCTGGACAGACTGGGGTTCGATTCCCAGGATCCCATATGGTTCCCCTAGCCTGCCAGAAGCAATTTCTGACCACAGAGCCAGAAGTAACTCTTGTGAGGTGTGACTCAAAAAAACTAAAACCAAAAATGAAAATATACATATAAAAGTAAGAGTTTTAGGTAAAGAGGAAGTTGATGAAACCTTGTTTAGGGTTTTTAACTACTTATCTTGAAAGAGGGGATGTTCATTGGGACAGAGGCTGAAAAGCCTGGACCTCAACGGCCTCCTATCCCTCTTGGATCTCTGTCTTTGCCAACAGATGCCCCGTATGTGCCCCCCTGTAAAATAAATCTCCATGTTGTAGAATCAGCCCCCTCGTGAATTTCTACCCCAAGGCAGATGGGTCTGATGCAGGTAGGGCAGCAAAGGATTAATGAACCAAGCCAGTCAGGAAAGAATCTTGGAGTTAGTGGCTTTTCACTTCGTGGTATCTCTTAGCCCACCGAGGCAAAAACTGTTAAAGAAGAGGTTAAAGGGAATGGAAGATGGGGGAATGCTTTTGTTTTGTGTTTATAGCTAGGTATAATCTTACAGTGCCCCCCCCCCCTTCTGGCTTTTTGGGAGTGTAGCACTGGCTTCTCCTCTCACCTTCCGGACAGATGTTGCTGTCCTGGGGAGACATGGATGAGCTGGAGAGAGAAAGGTCAGGTGGAGGGGCCGGAGGAACAGCACAGCAGGGAGGGTGTTTGCCTTGCAAGTGACCCATCTGTGTTCAATCTCTGGCATCCCATATGTTTCCCAGGCCTTCCAGGAGTGAGCCCCTGAGCACAGAGTCACAAGTAAACCCTGAGCATCACCAGGTGTAAAATCACCCCATGTGATTTATCTCCAACCTCAAATGAATGAGTCTAAGTCAGGGTCACTTATGAAATAATCCAAACCAGGCTGAGGGTGAAATGTGTAGTCTGGCAGTTTTCTACCTCATATAGAGAGCCGGCTGCCTGCCAGAACTGCTGTTTTTATTGAACACAGATAAAAAGGTACATGGGTGGTGAAGTAAGGATAGATAGCTCAGGCTATACTGAGCCAGTCCCACCCAGGTTGAAAGGAAGACAGCCCCTGTTTTTGGGTAAATCCAAGTTGTAAACAAACATACAAAGGAACCAGGGATGACCTTTGTTTTAGGTAAAATAAGATGTGACCTAACAGACCCCCACCCCGTCCCCACTCGGGGTGTCATGGTTACATCCTATGGTCTCGTGACTGTAGCTCTTACCTTGATTCCCAGAAGTATGAGGGGCCCCGAGGCCTTCAGCAGCACAATTCTGCTTATGGAGGAAGCTGGCGGCCTGGTCAGGGTTTTCTCTGCTTTTGCATATGATCTCACATGGTAGATCTGGGTCTGCCTCTGTCATTTTTTTCCAACATGTTTCTGTCCCTCCTGCTTTCTCTTAGGTTTTTCTCTGTCTCTGTACAAGGTGCTTTGGTCCTGCAGGCTCCAGTGTCACTGTCACCATTCACCTCAGAGCACTTCCCTGTCCTGCCTGTCTCCTTTCTAGGCCTGGAGGTCGTGCTGAGTTGGAGATGTCCCCAGAGTGTGCAGGGTTCCAGGCAGGAGCAGGGGGAACGGCCCTGTCCCCATCTCAACCCAGTGGAACTGCCCTGGTCAGGGTGCTGGCCTTCCCCTCCATATTTTAATGCACTCTGCTGTCCTTCCAGGCGGCAGAGACAAGCGAGGCGGCCCCATCCTCACGTTCCCGGCTCGAAGCAACCACGACAGAATACGGCAGGAGGACCTCAGGAGACTCATTTCCTACCTAGCCTGTATCCCCAGGTACGCTCTGTGGGGCACCAGATGAGCCGTCCTCCTGACTGGTGCTCGCCATGTGCTGGCAAGGCCTCTGCTTTGGGAAGGTGGCAGGGGTGGTTGGCAGGCCAAACTGAGGCAGCCCTTGAGGACTTTGGGTGCCGGCACTGAGCATGACAAGGCTGGGCCGAGGGCAGTGTGGGGGGTAGTGTGGGCACCAGTGTGGCTTATCTGAGGAAGAGGCTTCCAGAGGAGATGGGGTTGCAGAAGGTTCTAGATCACATATCAGCAGAGTCCCTAATGGAATGAGATCTCGGCCAGGCTGCAGATCAGCCTGTTATTCTCTTCGAGGCTTCCGATGCTCAGAGACCGTCAGTCCTGAGTTTATCCTCAAAGACCTTCCTTCACTGAGTCCATCCCCACAGATACTCAGTATATCCCCTCACCCTCTCTCCTCATTCCGCACATATACCTTTTGTTTGTTTTGTTTGGGGGGCCAAACCTGGCGGCACTCAAGGGTTACTCCTGGCTCTGCACTCAGAAATTGCTCTTGGCAGGCTCGGGGGACCATATGGGATGCCAGGGATCAAACTTGGGTCTGTCCCCGGTGGGTCGTGTGTAAGACAAACTCCCTGCATTGTGGTATATAAAGGTACATATACCTTTAACTCAAATCACCTATTCATCCTCGAGACCCCACACCCATTCCAAGATACTCATGTCCCCCTACTCTCAAAAACATCCACATATACTGGCCACATCCCTCAAACACACACACACACACACACACACACACACACACACACACACACACACACACACACTTTCCTACTCATACCACACAGCCACACATTTATTTACACTCATGTACCCACATTACACACTCATTCACCCAGACACCATGCATACCCATTCACACACCCACACACATCACACATTCATACACACATGCTCATTCGCACACCCACGTTCATAGATACACACACATCACATTCACACTTACGCACTCACACCCGCTTCCTGCCGTGGGCGAGAGGGTGACCCGACAATAATGTCTCCCAACAGAGCCCCCCTCCCGGGTGCCACCACCCTCGGGACTAGGGAGGCAACTGGAGTTCTGGGGCCAGGCTGAAAGGGCATCCCCACTTTCTGTTCACAGACTTCCCCTGAGGTGGAGGGAGAAGCAAAGCCCCAGGCCCCGACATACATTTCTGAGTTTCAAGGGTTTACTGCAGTATTGGGGTGCAGCTCAGTGTACCCATGTTCCTGGTGTCCAGTGCCAGGGCTCAGCCCTCTCCCACTTGCTGTCCTTCCCCGGAGGCCAGCCCCTTCCCCGGAGAGTCCCCTGGGTTGTAGGGTGCAGAGCCTGACATCCTCACCTCAGATGGCCCCTCTCCACAGCGAGGAGGTGTCCAAGCGTGGTTTTACAGTGATTGTGGACATGCGTGGCTCCAAGTGGGACTCCATCAAGCCGCTGCTCAAGATCCTACAGGAGTCCTTCCCCGGCTGCATCCACGTTGCACTCATCATCAAGCCTGACAACTTCTGGCAGAAGCAGAGGACCAACTTCGGCAGCTCCAAGTTTGAATTTGAGGTAACAGCTAGGGCATGGGAAGCATCTCCCTCAGGAATGGGGCTTTCAACTCGCAAGACGCCTTGTAACTGGAGCGGTGGTCAGGGCTTGTATGTGGGGCTCCCTTGGGCCACTTGATTTGTTCCAGGCTGGTGTAGGGGAGTCAGAGCAAGTCTCATTTCTCTGGGTTTGGGGTCTGGTCATCATGGACCTGATAAGAGACATCTCTGTGCTGGATCCACAATTATAGCATAGCTGTATGGGACCATGATCATGACACAACTGTGTGTGTGCCAGAATTAGGCCTGTGTAGGACCATAACATGACACAGTTGTATGTGGGACCTTAATCATGACACAGCTATGTGTAGGGATCATGATCATCACTCGTGGTGCTTGTGTGGGTTAAGATTGTTTGCATGGGTCCCTCTGCTCCCCCCTCTCATGCCGGGCCTCCTTTCTCAAGCACGTGCCCAATCTGTCCCCCAGACAAACATGGTGTCCCTGGAAGGCCTCACCAAAGTCGTGGACCCGTCCCAGCTCACACCTGAGTTCGACGGCTGCCTGGAGTACAACCACGAGGAATGGATTGAGATCCGCGTAGCCTTTGAGGACTATGTGAGCAATGCTACCCACATGCTGTCGCGCCTGGAGGAGCTGCAAGACCTGCTGGCCCAGAAGGAGCTGCCGCAGGACCTGGACGGGGCACGCAGTATGATCGAGGAGCACGCGCAGCTCAAGAAGAAGGTGATCAAGGCTCCCATCGAGGACCTGGACCTGGAGGGCCAGAAGCTGCTGCAACGCATCCAGAGTAGCGACAGCTTCCCACGGAAGAACTCGGGCTCAGGCAACGCTGACCTGCAGGGCCTGCTGCCCCGGGTGTCAGCCATGCTGGACCGGCTGCACTCCACGCGCCAGCACCTGCACCAGATGTGGCACCTGCGCAAGCTCAAGCTGGATCAGTGCTTCCAGTTGCGGCTCTTCGAGCAGGATGCTGAGAAGGTGAGTGAGCAGCCTCGGCTGCTTGTTGGGGAGAGGGGCCGTGGGGGCTTAAAATAAAAATAAAAATACTAGGCACCATGTTTCCAACCCTTTAGGCTGACAGGTCTGATGAAACAGGCTAGTGGCAGAGAAATAATACACAACAGTCAGAAAAGATAGTCATTGGAATCAGCTCGCTTTATTTTCCCATGACCTTTCTCTGCCATGTGCTGTCTACCTGACACATACTCTCTCTCTCTGGTTCAAAGCCCAACACTCTTTCTTTAGTATCCAGAACCCCATCCACTAGGGTGTGGGGAGGTCCTGTAATCCAGGTGGGCTTTTACATACCAAAAGAAGGGGTTAGGAAAATAGGAAGTTGGGGGAAGGGTTAGAATGGGGCTGACTCTTGTGGAGTGTGGCATACTTGGGGATCCCTCCAGTCAAGGTAGACACATGTTCCCCTCCCCCTCCAGCCCCCTGTCCTGTGTCCTCAGCATAGCATGTTCAGCTGGGCTGCTGTACAGACCTGGATTTACTGATTCCTGACTGGTGTAGTGTAGATGCCCTAAGAGTCCATAGTGCTGGGGCCGGAGCAATAGCACAGAGGGAATGATAGCACAAGGCATTTTCTTGTATGTAGTTGTTCTAGGTTCAATCCCCGGCATCATATAGGGTCCCCTGAGTCGCCAGGAATGATTCCTGAGCACAGAGGCCGGAGTAACACCTGAGTACCTCTAGGTATGACCCCAAAACAAACAAAAAAAATTAAATTAAAAAAATTTAAAAAATAGATAACTAAAAAGGAAAAATATAAAGTTGGGGCCAGAGCAATAGCACAGCAATAGGCCATTTGCTTTACACGCGACTGACCTGGGACAGACTTTTTTTTTTTGCCACACCCAGCGGTGTTGTACTGTCCATCACATGAAGTGAAGGCCTTTTGCAGACTGTCATGGAAAAGGGTCATTTCGCACTGTTGATGAGGCTGAGAACTCCATTCCTGGGGCCTACTCTGCATCCCACCTACCCCTGAGCTTTCCTGAGTGTGCAGAGTACAGTGTCCTGGAAACGCAGCTCATGATAGCCCTTAGAGATCAAGGATTTCACTCTGTGTCAGTTGTGGGCAGATAGACACGGGTCTACAGGAGGAGGTGCGGTGGCCGTGTATCCAGTTGCTCATGATGCTCGTTCATGGGACTTATTCACGGGATAGACTCTTCTAGAAGTAAAGCACCACATTTAACATTGCTCTGCTAGAAGGACCTTTTTGAAGGCGGACCTCAGCGAGCATCAGGCACATCTACCAGGCTACACGGTTTCAACAGTGCCTTATACCTCATCCACATGCATCCCCCAGCACCTGGTGGTACCCACACACATACAGGCCTGTGTCTGGGCATCTGGACCTGCAGGACTGTTCCGTGGTACCCTCCCGGACATCCTTCACTTTTTCCACATGGTTCAGCCGATACTGAAGCAATAACTGGTCTGTCTACATTTGAGGTTTTTCCCCAAGTAAGTTTTGCAGCAAAGAGCAGAGCTGTGCAGTGGTTGGCACTGCCACCCCCAGGCCTGATGTCCGTGTCCCAGCCAGGCTGTGGCCTGCAGCAGGAAGCTTCTGCCTGCCCCCCTCCACACACACACACACACCTGCTGTGAAGTATCCTTCCTCATGTATGCCCCTTTCTGCCCCTTTTAGGGCAGGAGGATTGCACTGAGAGAGTTTGTTTTTCCAGAAGAGGTTAGTAGTCAGTAGCCCTTTCGTCTGAGGAGGAGGTGATGTGCCCTGGGCTTCTCCCGAGTCTTGGCCCTCCAGGGCTCATAGGCAACCTCTCTTGGTCGTTTTTCCTCCCACCCTGACCCCAGCCATGTCTGCTTTCCATCCGGGTAGATGTTCGACTGGATCACGCACAACAAGGGCCTGTTTCTGAACAGCTACACGGAGATTGGGACCAGCCACCCACATGCCATGGACCTCCAGACCCAACACAACCACTTCGCCATGAACTGCATGGTGAGGCGCAGCTGGAAACAAGAGAGGGTC
>PVKC010005031.1:0-10620 GCA_004027635.1 Crocidura indochinensis | reverse complement strand
CTATAGATGTGTTTCCTGCCCTGGATTCTTACTCCAAGGTGACAAGTGTTCATTACAGAAACCTCCGGTTTGGTGGCCCTTTGTACTCACTGTTGCCCCTGCTAGCTGGAGACTGCCGTGCCCAGAGTATCACTGCCCCGTGTCTGGTGACATCAACCTGGGTGTCTGCATGTCCTGGTGGCTGTGCCAGGCATGATAGATGGCAGAGGTGGGGCCTGAGTTGATCTCTTTCTCCCCCATGTGCTGTGACAACGGGAGAGAAATGTAGGTCAATGGGAACGGAACCCTGCCAATGCTCTTTGAGGGGACTCCTGGACCCCTGCTTGTGAGCTTCCCTCTGAGCTTTTTGCAGGGACCCAGATGCCTACTGTAAGCATGTCAGGACAGCCAGGTTTGAGGAGAAGGGCCAGGCTAGTCATCCTCGCCTGCCTGCAAAGAGTCTCTGAGACAGAGCTCAGCTCACACCCCTTGGGCCCCACTCAATGGAGGCCAGACCAGAAGAGGTGAGGGCCTTGACTGGGATATTGAGGTGACTGGGTAGACAGTAAGAGGGTGCCCTCCGGATCTTGGTGGGTACAGAGGGAGCAGACATGGCACATAGAGTGAGTTTATTCCTGGAGGAATAATAATATTCAGACATTCCTGCAGTTTTAGGGGCCTCATTGGAGGAATCGGAGACAACTGAGAGACCCCAGCAATGGGAACTGGTAGGGTGGGGACCCCATAGTGAAAGCGCATCTGCTGGAGAATGGAGAGCCTCTGTTCTATCCTGCTGTGGCATTTCACTCTCCCTCCTGCAGCAGCCAGTAGGTCTGAAGGGAGAAGCTTGGTCTCAGACGGGCACACAGCGTCACTCTGTCTCTCTTCTGGTTCCTAGGACAGAGCAGCTCTTCTCCGGTTCCACAGACATGCCAGGAGGTGGGGGGAACAGGGCCCATAGAAAGAACGCTTGTTCCCTACAAAGAACCTTGGGTTTCACAGGACTCGCTCTGTAGTCTTGTTTCTGGGCTTGTGGCGGTGCTGTGTGGCAGCCAGTCTGGGCTGGACTGGGTCTGCTGCCTGGTCTGGATGCTTCCTGGGTTGTGAAATCGAGAGGATGTGTGACCTGGGTCTCTGCTGGGCCTGTGTGACAGCCCTGGGGTTGGCATCATGCCTTCAGGCCAGAGGGTCCAGCCTTCTTGAGCCTGAGTCTAGACAGGAAATTGCAGACGACAATCACTCCTGGTCACCCTGCATGGGCAGGGACGCTGCTGCTACTGCTGTGTGTGTGTCAGTGTGTCTGTGTGTGCATCCTAGAGGATTGGGCCATGAGACTTCCACTTAAACCCTCGCCCTAAACTCTGTCCTATCCTTCCCGCAGAATGTGTATGTGAACATCAACCGCATCATGTCCGTGGCCGGCCGCCTGGTGGAGTCAGGCCACTATGCGTCCCAGCAGATCAAGCAGATCGCCAGCCAGCTGGAGCAGGAGTGGAAGGCCTTCGCTGCAGCCCTGGATGAGCGCAGTGCCCTGTTGGACATGTCGTCTATCTTCCACCAAAAGGCCGAGAAGGTCAGTGCCCAGGCGACTCGGGCTAGGTTCTAGAGTCCACATACGATAACCGGGGGAGTCGTTTCAGTGGGCGCCTTAGAGTCAGAGGTTTCCCATCACCTGCCCCACTGCACCAGGGTATACCTGCTTCTTGGCAGACCAGGCTCTGATGGGCTCTTCCTCTGAACCGGCAGTACATGAGCAATGTGGATCCGTGGTGCAAGGCATGTGGTGAGGTCGACCTGCCCTCAGAGCTACAGGACCTGGAGGATGCCATTCACCACCACCAGGGCATCTACGAGCTCATCACTGTGGCCTATGCAGAGGTGAGCGGGAGGGGACCATAGTCTTACTCACTGCTGCTCTGGTCTTGGCCGGAGTATGTGTGTGTTGCTGTGTTTTTCTGTTGATGACGTGTGCAGCACATGTCAAAGTTGGCCTTTTCCTCTACAGCTCTTGTGCCCTCTCTATTCCCTGGAGTCCCCCAGACTCCTTTTAGTTCCCTGTCTCCCAGTTGACACCCCCGGAGGTTTTTGATCCTGGAGTGTAAAATAAATCCTCTTATTGACCAGGTGGACAGGTCTGAAGAAGTAGAGAAGTAGGCTATCAGCAAAGGATTAATAAACCAAGCCAGTCAGGAGAGAGTCATGGAATCAGATTCAAGTCAGAATAATAGCAGCTTTTCTGTTCATATTCCATCTGCCCCCCCACTTTTGGCAGAAAAGGATAGTTAACTCTTGGGATTCAGAGATACGTGAGCTGAAATGTTTTTCTTTTGTTTGTTTGTTTGTTTGTTTTGGTTTTGGGGCCACACCTGTTGACGCTTGGAGTTACTCCTGGCTAAGCGCTCAGAAGTCGATGCTGGCTTGGGAGACCATATGGGATGTGGGAGGATCGAACCACAGTCCGCCCTGGGCTAGGGCTTGCAAGGCAGACGCCTTACCTCTAGCATCACCACTCCAGCCCCTGCAATTGCTCTCTTAAGGCCAGCAACCCTAGTAGCACAGCACCCCCATTTGCTTCAGGACTGAAGGGAGATCTTTTTCCGGCCACCTAAATACTGATGGTTTTTGCTTTGCACTACATATTTGTTTTTTGTTTTATTTATTAGGTTTTGGGCTACTTCCGGCAGTGCTTAGGGGTTACTCCTGACTTTGCACTCAGAAATTGCTCCTGGCAGGCTTCGGGGACCATATTGGGTAATAGGGATCGAACCTAGCTTGGTCCCTGAGGGGCTTTTCGCAAGGCAAATGCTCTACTGCTGTGCTATCACTCTGGCCCCTGTTATTTTTAATCAAGGCTTCCAGGTGTGGTGCTGAATTTTGCTCTCGTGTGTTCTTTGCCACAAGACAAAGGTGTGTTTGACTTGTCAACTCTCCCTTGCAGCAGACTTGGACTTGGGTGAAATGATAATCATTGATAAGGATTAGCCCCTCCTGGCATGTTTTCCACAGTCCCTGTTCTCCAAACCATCAGGCAACATTTGATTTGTGGTGTCTTCCTATGTCTTTTCTGATTTGATTCTGTTATTAGAGAGTAACTAGCTTAGGGAAGTCAGTCTGAGGAAAAGGATGCAGAGTGACTGTTCCTATGTGGATCCTCATGATCCATAGTAAGGCAGCGGCAAAGGGCCAGTGGGGCACAGCAGGAGAATTGGGCCCCACAATTGGGGTCTGGAAGAGGGGCCTTGGGGGAGGCAGATGGGTGATGGTGGTGGTATTGGAATTATAAGCCTGGAAGCCACTAGGAACAAGATTGTAAATCTTTCATTAACAGAACCTCAGTCAATGAAACATTTTTTTGGTTTGTTTTAATTTTTGGGTCACACCCCGCAGTGCTCAGGTGTTACTTCTGAGTCTGAGCTCAGAAATCCGGGTGGGGGCCGGAGCAGTGGCACAATGGTAGGGTAGTTGCTTTGCACATGGCTGACCTAGGACGAATCGTGGTTTGATCCCCTGGCATTCCATTTGGTTCCAGAGCCAGGAGTGATTTCTGAGTTCATAGCCAGGAGTAACCCCTGAGCGTCACCAGGTGTGGCCCACAAACCAAAAAAAAAAGAGAGAGAAATCACTTCTGGTGACTTGGGGAACCACATGAGATGCTGGGGATCAAACCCGGGTCTGTCCTGAGTCAGCTGCATGCAAGGCAAACACAATACCACTGTGCTACCACTCTGGCCCCAATGGAACATATTTTACTAATAAATCAGTGAACTTGTTCTCACCATTCCTGAGAGTAGCTGGGAGAGCCGAGGTCCCACTTCTGCCCCATGGTGTCTGTCTGTCCCCTCTAATCTGGATCTGTCCCCCGGCATCTGCCATGCTGACCCGGGTCTGCCCTGTAGGTGAGTCAGGATGGGAAGTCGCTCCTGGACAAGCTGCAGCGGCCCCTGACCCCCGGCAGCTCCGACTCACTCACGGCCTCCGCCAACTACTCCAAGGCCGTGCACCATGTGCTGGACGTCATCCACGAGGTGTTGCACCACCAGCGGCAATTGGAGAATATCTGGCAGCACCGCAAGGTCCGGCTCCACCAGCGGCTGCAGCTCTGCGTTTTCCAGCAGGATGTGCAGCAGGTCAGGAAGGGGAGTGGGGAGCACACACAGCTTACACACAGATACACACATACTCTTATGGACACACATGTACTGCACACCATAGTTATGCATATACTCATGAAAAGCATGTAATTGTACCAAACACATACCCATACCAGTGCATACACATCGTGAGATCTCAGCTATACTTGTAAAATAAAAATCCACGAGTTGGGTGAGAGACCGCCCAAGCACCGTGTTTTTTTTTTGGGTTTGTTTGTTTTTGTTTTTTGGGGCCACACCCAGTGATGCTCAGCGGTTACTCCTGGCTATGCGCTCAGAAGTCGCTCCTGGCAGGCACAGGGGACCATATGGGAACCGGGGGATCGAACCGTGGTCCATCCTAGGCTAGCACAGGCTAGGCAGCAGGCACCTTCCTCCAGCGCCACCGCCCGGCTCCCAAGCACCGTGTTTTTAACCCTTTAGGCAGATGGGTCTGATAAAACAACATTGGAGAAATAATACACCAAGCCAGTGAGTTAATTTTCATTGGAATTAGTCTGCTTTTTGCCTCATGACCTTTCTTTGCCATATGCTTTCTCTCTCCAGCACAAACCAGACTCCTTTATTATCCAGAACTGGAGGGATGACCCTATAATCCAGGTGGACTCTTACATAATAAAAGAAGAGGTTAGGGAAAAAGGAAGTTTGTTTGAAACGAAACAAAAAAATGAGAAAAGTTACAAAACTTTCGTTCCTACTTTTCTCCACTGGAAACCTCAGGCTGGAACCTCAGATCAGAACTTAGAGCATCAAAATTTAAATTGTACATCATTCTCAAAACAACCAGCCTTTTCCAAATCTTATACATATCACAAATTTTTTTCATAGGTTTCTGAATATAAACATATAATCTCACACATACATGTGTCATATAACACACACTCACCTATCAGGTCCTTACATGTTTAGATGTGCCACATCACACATTCACCCCATGCTGACATCTACCGTTTCATATCGTCACTACACACCAACACGCAACCGCAGTTGTGTGTTTGTGCACAGTGGTGTGATGCAGTGAAAGTGGTCGTACCTTGCACTGGTCCTAACCTGGCCCTGCTTGGGGTGGGCGCTGCGGTGCCAGGACTGTCTGCTGAGTGGAGACAGGCTTGGGTGTTTCTTTCTGAGCCATCACGGTTTTTTTGGTATTTGTGATAAGATGAAGAAAGCTTTTGTCAGCATCGGTGATGAACAGATGCTGACATTTGCCCACTGGAGAGTGAAAAGGGGTGTCCCATCCCCTGGGCGGCAGCACTTGGGCTTCTGGTTCTGTCCTAGTGTCATCTCGTCTGGGCACAGAGGAAAATGCTCCTTGGAACCCAGCCCTTAGGCAGCTGAGTTTGAATCTTGTACAGGCGGGAAAGATGACCCTCTGCCTTTAGCCTTGAACTGCATTGCACAGTCAAGAGGGCACTTGTGACTGGGCTGCAGAGAGTCTAAGAGCTAGGGTGCCTGCCCTGCATCCCACCTACCCCAGTTCCATCCCAAGCCCCTATAAGATTTCCAAAATGCTTCTAGGCTTGCTCCTGAGCCCCCAAGCACCAATCGCTGTTAGACCTGCCTTCTGTGCCTACAAAGCCATGCTGTGTCCTGGGAGGTGAGGCATGTTGGTCAAAAGCAAGAGTACTTTGAGGTTCTGCTGCCCTCCCCCTCCCCCCCCCAGGTGCATTGACCAAGTCGCCCATCACTAGGAGTGTCCTTGGCTCGCCGTCCCCTACGCCCCCATTGTGTTTCTCTGGGACTTGTTGTGGGACATGTTTCCACTTCTGCTCACCCTAGGTCTTGGGGTACCAGTCAGGTTGTCTCTCTGGCTGAAGCTCTCTTGCTTACTTGTAGGTGCTGGACTGGATCGAGAACCACGGCGAGGCCTTTCTGAGCAAGCACACAGGTGTGGGCAAGTCGCTCCACCGTGCTCGAGCTTTGCAGAAGCGCCATGAGGACTTTGAAGAAGTGGCACAGGTGAGGGAGGGATGGAGAGGGAGAGAGGAGGCAGACTGTGTGTGAGGTTTCAATGGGGAAGGGTGTCTCAGCCGTTGAGATCTCCCAGCCGAGGGGTCTCAAGGTCTCTGCAGAAAGACACTTCGCCTCCCACTTGCCCAGCGTGTCTGTCTGTGAATCAGAAACATGTCTTACGGCTAAAGAGATAGCACAGTTGTAGGGCGTTTACCTTGCATGCACATGACTCGGGACGGACCTGAGTTCAATTCCCAGTATCCCATATAGTCCTCTGAGCTTGCCAGAAGTGATTTTTGAGCACTGAGCCAGGAGTAACCCCTGAGTGCTGCTGGATGTGACCCAAAAACAAAAAGAAAGTGTCTTAGATGGGGCCAGAGAGATAGCATGGCGGTAAAGCGTTTAAAGGTCAGTGGTTCAAATCCTGGCATCCCATATGGTCCCCTGAGCCTGCTAAGCGAGCATAGAGACAGGAGTAACCCCTGAGCGAGGCCGGATGTGACCCAAAAACCAAAAAAAGGAAAGTCTCTTAGATATCTTTGCCTTCATGGATTCCCTCGGTGTCTGCCACATCCTGGGCCCAGGATAATAGTTGTTCTTATCTCTCTCCTTTGGACACCCCTTTCCTGTGTCTCTGGACTGTGGGTACCCGGGAGGGTGGGGACTGGTGTGAACTGGGAGCAGGAATTGGGCAGCCAGGGTGTTTGCTACACATTCTTGGGCCCAGCCTGGTAGCCAGGCTCTACCCCTGGCCTCCAGACCCGCCTCCTCCCTTCAGAGCCTGCCCTGGCTTCCAGGCCCCACCTTCTCCCTTTAGACTCTAGTCATCCTGCCTCGCCTCCCCTTCAGGCTCCTCCTCCCTTCTGATGCTCCCCTTGGCCACCAGACCCCACCTACAGACCCATTTCCTGGCCTCCAGACCTGCCTCCTTTCTCCTAGCCCTGTCCCCATCCACCAGATCTCACCTCCTCTCCTCAGAGTCTGCCCTGGCCTCCAGATCATACCTTTGCCTCTAGACCCCCATCACAGCCTCCAGGCTACATCTCCTCTCTTCAGACTCTCCCCTGGCATCCAAGTCCCATCTCCATTAAGATTTTGGCCCTGCCATTCAGGCCATGCCTCCTCCCTTCAGACTCAGCCCCAGGCATCCATGTCTCAAGCCTCCCTCCAGGTCCTACCTCCCTTCAGAATTGTCCCTGGCACCCAGACTCTGCCTCCTTCCTTCTGGCCTCACATCCTCCAGGCCCTTCTCTTGCCTCCAGGTTTCATCACTGACCTTCAGACCTAATCCTTCATTTCCAAGACCCCCCTCCTCCAACCTTCCCAGCTAGCCCCCATCTTCAGATCCCGCCCCCTCCTTCAGATCTCTGAACTCAGACAAGCATCAGCTAGATGACCTCTGGAGACTTAGCTATCCTGTGGGCCAGCCAGGCTGGGGTAGGTAGGAGAGGGCCCCTCTCAGACACCTGCAAACCCCAGTACTGGTTGGATTATCCTGTTGCTCACAGAAGTGCCCTGGGCTGGTTCCCCCAGAAGTGACTCTGCTTCCTGCTGGGCTCCTACAACTCCCAGTTCCTCCTCAAGTTTTACTTCCCCCTGAGGGTTCAGCTGCCTGGTGGTGAGCTCTGAGCAACCAGCTTGGGCAAAGCATCTGCTGGATTTTGTGCCTGGCTGTCCCTGTCTGCTCAGGCAGGTCAGCTCTGGGCCAACCTTGCCTATACTCCAGTCTCAGCAGGTTCCGACTCTGGGCCCAGGGCCATGTCTGTGTTTCTGCAGGCACTTAGTCCTTTCTTGCTCCCCTGGTCTGGTTGCCGACTGAGCCCCAGACCTGTAGATGTTTGTACATGTGTGTACTCACACTTACTTGTTGGTTGGAGCACTGCTCGCACCTCGGCCCTCCCATGCCAGCCAGCTGCCTTAGGGCTGACGAGGGTTTGTTCCTTTTTCACAGCTGTGGCCCCCTTTCCACTGCAGCCCCTGCCATGCCCCCCTTCCAAACTGCCTCCTTCCCCACTTACAACCCTCTCTGATTGCCATGAGGTCCCACCAGGCTCAATACAGGATATCTGTGAGCCGCCTCCTTTCCCCGACTGAAATGAGGGGGTCCTGGGTAGAGCTTCGTTGTGCCTTCGGGTGCTAGAGCTGTGCTGTGCTGCCCTGTGGGGAAGAGCCCTATTCAGCCATGACCTAAGACAGATTCACAAGACCTCAGGGCCCTCTCTTCTGTCCTTGAGCCCCAAGCTCTTCACTCTGAGCACCCAGAGCCACTTTGAAGGTTGCAACTCCTCAAAGGACACTTCTCAAAGGAGAGGTGCCTTTGGGGCTGGAGTGTAACACAGTGGTAGAGCATTTGCCTTGTACATGGCCAACCCAGGATAGATCTGGGTTGGATCCCTGGCATCCTATATGGTCCCCCAAGCCTGCCAGGAGCGACTTCTGAATGCAGAGCCAGGAGTAACCCTGAATGCTGCCAGGTTTGTTTAAAAAAAATTTTTTAAAACAATGGGCGGAAGAGATAGCACAGCGATAGTGCATTTGCCTTGCATGCAGCCTATCCCAAACAGACAGAGGTTCGAATCCTGGCATCTCATATGGTCCCCCGAGCCTGTCAGGAGCGATTTTTAAATGTGCAGAGCTAGAAGTAACCCCTGAGCACTGTAGTGTGTGACCCAAAAACCAAAACGAAAAAAACAAAAAAAGAGGACAGGACCTTACATAGGTCGAGACTGCTCTGGTTGAGGCAGCTGGTGTGACCTATTCACAGACATGTTAGGGCTGTGTCTGCCAGGAGCTGTATCCCTCTTCTGTGTCTTCAGCAGCCACAAAGAGAGGGTGTCATTCTGAAAGCCAGAAAACTGGAACTCTGCATAGGTCTGGGGCAGGCAGGGGGAAATAAGGTGAGCCTGTGGGCCCTTCCCTGGGCTGCTGCAGTTTAAAGCTGCCCCACCCTGCCTGTCCCCCCCTTTCCACCCCCCATTTGGAATGGCTCATCCTTGGCCAGGATTGCACTGCAGAACTGGAGCTGTCAGGCAAGGCCCCTGCTGGTGATGGCTTGAACCCTGGGCCCAGTGGCTGCCCTGAGCCTCAGCTCCTCCCTCACCCGCCCGCCCTGTGTCCCCCAGAACACCTACACCAATGCTGACAAACTGCTGGAGGCAGCCGAGCAGCTGGCGCAGACAGGGGAGTGTGACCCTGAAGAGATCTACCAGGCGGCCCATCAGCTCGAGGACCGGATCCAGGACTTCGTGCGGCGAGTGGAGCAGCGGAAGATCCTGCTGGACATGTCGGTGTCCTTCCACACGCACGTCAAGGAGGTAAGAATGATGCCTCTCCCCCCACCCCCATTCTGCCTCTGCTTCCCCCACCCGAGGCTCAGCACTCCACAGAGGGAAGGAGGCAGAGTCCTTGTAAGGTGACACAGGACATCTCAGGCCTCTTGTCTACATGAACCCCATCATTGCAACAGCAGCACCAGGTCCCCACAAGGCACTGCCTGTGGTAGGAATGGCTCCGGTGTGCGGGCACCTGTGAGCATCACCCCAGGAGGTTGCACTGAGTCGCCAGGCCCTCCCCACATTGAGTCCCTGGACCTTCAGAGCATGTTGTTGGGACTCCCCTGAAGAAATGAACGGCCCATGGAGAAGCTTGCTCTGCTCGTAGACTCCTGTTCTATGGTGGTTAAGTCCCGGGGAGGCTGGAAGCTCCCAGCACTTCCCATCATCCAGTTAATCTTAAGTTGTGTTGCATTCAGGCGCTGACTTCTTGTTCTGAGATGGCCCAGATAGCAGGACACGGCCCCAGGTTCCCATGCACAGAAGCCCTCGCCCTCTCGACTGTGGGCAGCCAGCCACCTTCCAAGAATAGGAACCAGCACCTTGGTGGCATGAGGGGAGACCTGTAAAGCCAGGAGGGGTTCGAGGCTTGGGTTCCTCTGTCCTGACCCTGCTGCCTACACTGTTCCCTCCCCAGCTTCCAGGAAAGCTCGGCCCCTCTGAGTCAGCAGCCACTCTTGGTTCTGTTTTATGCAAATGCACATACACCAAGCTGGGCTAGGGTTTTGTCCATGGTAAGGCCTGGAAGAAGGGACCCCTTGATTTTGTTGACAAGACTAAAAAGGTCTCTAGGCACAATCGGACTTTTCTGTCTTCAGGCTCCAACCCAGCACATTGTTTTTGGTGTTCCCCACTTCCTGTCTTTTATTGCTTCAATATTAGACCTCATTTCAGTTCAGCATTCCCTGAGATTTTGATTCCATCATCGTTCTCGTGCTTGTAAATCTCTGCCTAAGAGCAAAGTCTTCTCTGTTTGGAAGAGAGCAAATCACACCAGACTGAAAGAAGATTCAGGTCAGAAAACAATATCGAACATGAATTTCACTTTCCATTGCACGATTTTGTGAGACATTTCCGAACTCTAATAGAATCCTGCTTGCCTGTCTCCTCAGCTGAGGGGACACAGTCTGTTGGGGTTGGGGTCAGTGACAGCTGTGTGGGGTGCTGGGGCACCTGCTAGGGAACCTCTCAGTGTGCCATATGTG
>PVKC010005030.1:0-34200 GCA_004027635.1 Crocidura indochinensis | reverse complement strand
GGGGCTTGGGAAAGAGCTTTGGGCCGGGGGGGAGGGGCTCCCCAAGGGGGAGGGGTGGCTGCAGGGTGGAGGAGGGGAGGGAGGTGCCCCAGGCTCACCCCACTTGCAAGGGTGGGAGGGTGCAGCAAGAATCGATTTGCTAATTGCTCTAGGCTCCTCTTGCATGTTGGAAGGGTGGAAGGTAAAAAAGGAGAAAGGGTTTGGGGGAGCCCCACCCCACCCCCAGAGGGGCTTGGATGGGGTGTCATGGAGTCATCATGCCTAGGCTGGGGTGGGGTAGGTTGGGATCCTAGCAGTGGCACCTCGGTGCTCTGCTAGGCCTTGCCCGTGCCTGTTGGAATGGTGGAAGGAGATAGGAGAAAAAGGTTTGGGGGAGCCTCACCCCCACCCACCCCATCCCCAGAGGGGCTTGGATAGGGTCATGCAGAGGCTGGAGGTGGGTGGATTGGGATCCTGGCAGTGGCTCCTCGGTCTTCTGCTGGGCCTTGCCTATGTGTTTTGGAGTGGTGGAAGCAGAAAGGGTTTGGGGGGAACCCCACCCCCTAGAGGGCCTTGGATGAGGTGTCATGGAGTCATGCCTAGGCTGGGATTGGGGTGGATTGGGATCCTGACTATGGCACCTCGGTTCTCTGCTGGGTCTTGCCCGAGTATACTTGCTGGAAGGAAATAAGAGAAAAGGGTTTGGGGGAGCCTCACCCCCTTTCCACCCCACCCCTAGAAGGGCTTGGATAGGGTCATGCATAGGCTGGGAGTGTGTGGATTAGAATCCTGGCACTGGCACCTCCTTCCTCTTTTTTATTTTTTTTGGTTTTTGGGTCACACCCGGCAGTGCTCAGGGGTTACTCCTGGCTCCATGCTCAGAAATTGCTCCTGGCAGGCACGGGGGACCATATGGGGCACCGGGATTCGAACCGATGACCTTTTGCATGAAAGGCAAATGCCTTACCTCCATGCTATCTCCCGGGCCCCAGGCACCTCCTTCCTCTACTGGGCCTTGCCCCTGTTTTTTTTCCAGCGCCCTCCACCCTCCAGCAGCCCTGGCAGATCTGCTTTGTGATGTTCCCTAAACTTTGAGGGAGTTTTTGCTTTGAGAACTTTGTGTTTGGGATGAATGCATCTCCTTTAATCCATTTATCTCCTTAGAACGGGCTTCATTTGCCCCTCTGTGAAAGCGATCCTTTTGGGGCATCTTGCCCGACTTGCTTTCTACACGGGTTCCCACTCCTTTTTCAATCTTTACAATATAATTGGAGCTCAATGGGCTTTTTTTTTTTTTATCTCAGAAAGGAAATTTGTGGCCCAAAAGACATGCTCTAGGCAGCAGGTAGGTGGAGCATTAGCTGGGCTCTGGACTCTGGGTTAGTGGGTCTGAGGTGGGTGGGGGTTTTTGGACCCTGCACTTAGATGCTGGACTGAATGACTAACATTTTGTGCGGCCTTGGACATGTCGCTTGACTCTCCAAGGCTGAGAGCAGTGTTCACTTTTGGAAGGTTTCCTAAGTTTAGTGGCGGTGTCATTTCGGGTTTTTGGATGGAGTGGGGCAAAGACCAGATTGGAGAAGACTAGAAAATGTTGCAAGGATTGCACCAGCAGTCTCATAAAAGTCTACTTTGAGACTAAAGTTCAGTAGGAGGAAAAGTACCAGAATTCTGCAGTTTGGCAAAGAAATTTATGGGGTCAGGATTCTCCCCAGCTCCCATCAAAATGTATATGGTATCTTTGGTTTTTCTTACTTGATAGACCTAAGGAGATTACTGCACATATTGGGGCCAGCTTCTGGTGGGGGAAAATCTGGCACCTTGGAGTTGCTAGTGGATGGAAAAAAAAATCCAATTGTGAGTGATTTTATAGCCAAGCCTGGCAGTATAAAAGTGAAAGAGATGGAAGTGTTGGGATTTATTGGAAGCCATCAGCTTGCTCTCCTAATCAAAAAGGACTTGCAGGAAGTTAGACAATGCTTGGAATTTCTCAAAGGATATGCGGGGAACATTTGTACATATATAACTGAGGCCTGTGAATGTGGTTCTTAGTAAAGACTCTCATCAAACAGCTTTCTTGGCCTGAATTTTTTTTTAATCTTTTGTCCAGGTAGCAAACAAGCCTTTTAATGTTTACTTTATGCACTAGTTGAACTACTGCTGAGAATAGATAGAACCTTGCTGAAGCTCAGCCCGTGCTCTTAAACCACATTATTGCTGGTTTGTACATCTTGTACGTAAAAGGAAGTGCACACACTGATTTACTGAAGCTCTTTATTATCTTTACTCTCTTGTTGAAGTAATCATAACTCAGAACTTGGCACTTAATAGAAACTAAGTGAATGTTTCCTAGATCACTAGGCCAGATTTAGCTAAGAGGTGAAGATGGCTTTATAAAGATTCCAGTTGAATTCAGCTTTTTTTGGAGGGGGCTGCATTGAGGGGAGTTTCTCCCTCACAGTGTGGATCTGACGATTCAGTGCTCTGGCTTGGTGGTAAGCTGCTACAGGCTGCTCTGGTAACTCTGCTAGTGCTGAAACTTGAACTCAGGGTCTTACTGGGCAGGCAACGCCTGTACTCCAGTCCTTTGAGCTCTTTCTGCCTTAACTTAATCGAGGTCTGTTGAAAGATCTTTGTGTGAATTGGCAGATTAAAAATTACTGTTTTAACTTTGTATTAAGCAAGACAAGTATGACACCCAAATCATAAACTACTATTCTTTGTGTTCTAAAGACCTAAGAGTGTTACATTGAGTTTATAAATACCCAATTTAAGATAGGACTTTTACTAAAATATGATCTGTTCAGAGAGAGTGGTGAGAGGAGGACTGGAAACAGCTATTTAAGAAATAGTTGGCAATGTCTAGGACATTGTTTCCCAAAGTGGCATCAAGTGGGGCGTGGGTTGTAGTCACTTCAGGTACAGTTGAGACATTTCCTGTTCATTTATTTAAGGAATTGATAAATTCATGAAGTGGTTTAGAAATTTATTGGAGGGATCCATGGAACCAGTTTTACACACAATTGTTGTAGATACATACATTTACACAATGCAGTAATTGTAGAGTTAGGGGTCTAACTCAGCTTTTAGAGTTCATATCCTACATATAGGAGACACTTAGCTCTCCTAGATTCTATTCCTATTACTACCAGGAAGATTTAAGTAGTTATAGGGGACACCAAATGCCATGTTAATGCTAAAACCTTTTAAGAGGAGAAAACAAAAAGCTGCTGGTATTACAAGGCAAGATGGAAATCAGGCTATGGCTAATAGAAGGTCAAAGTGCATTTTAAACAGCCTGAGAGGTCATTCACTTGGGGTGGAAGAGCAAGGAGTTGATACCAAGGAATACTCAGTGATTATAATGTGTTCAAGAACATCTTGGTCTTGAAGAGATAGACCACGATAAGAAAGAATCTAGTAAATTTCTATTTTTTACAGCAGTATTTAAATTAATAGGGATCTCAGACATTATTTTGAATTTTGTATTAAAGGATGATTAAATAACCTAAAATAAGATTAGAAGCCAAAAAGGAAAATAACTCATTATGAAAGTGTTTAGTATAATTGAAAAACGACCTGATTTTAGCTCCGAAGGGGTGTTTTGTGGAATATGGAGGAATACTAGTAGACAGTGTTAGAAAACTCAGGATACACTCAATTATCTTTTGTCCTCAAGTTCCCAAAATAGAGAGGAAAATTAGAGAAAATAGTCATGAGTTGTTGTTTTTCTTTAATTTTAGAGCTAAAACTTTGAGACTCTGTTAGTTATAATATTCCCATTTTCTTTAACCATTTATAATGAGTTAGGGGCAAATATATATTGCAGACCAGCATTTAATTCTCTCTTTTATTGACCAAATGCTGAATCCTGCATTAAGTCCTGTACTTTGGAAATATAGTGAACACTCCCATTTGCTTTTCTGTCTTTTGGTGGAAAGAACAATAAAGAAGAGAGTTTTAATGTCTGTTAGTGATAAATGCTTTGAAGAACAATGAAGCTGAGTAAAGAAAGTTGACCAAGGAGCCATATTCGTCAAGAAGAGCCTCTGAGAGAGCGATTAGTATTTGATCTGAGATCTGAATCTTGGGGCATGTATATTAAAAGTGCAAAGCCTAGAGCTGAGTTAGACAGTGATGGGTGTGGATGTGGCCAGGTTAGCCAGAGAGCAGCTCATGACCTTGTAGTTCAACTGTTAAAAGGGGGGGGGGGGAGATAGGGATCCTTTAGAGCAGGGATCCTCAAACTTTTTAAACAGGGGGCCAGTTCACTGTCCCTCAGATCGTTGGAGGCCGGACTATAGTAAAAACAAAAACTACGAACAAGCTCCTATGCACACTGCATATATCTTATTTTGAAGTGAAGAAACAAAATGGGAACAAATACAGTATGTGACCCATGGGCTGTAGTTTGAGGACCACTGCTAGGTGATTTCAAACAGAGGCATTAGTTTTTATTAGAGCACAATTACTAAATTGCACAATTAATAGATGAAAATAGGAAGAGAGCTAAACAGCAGGCTGATTGATTAGGACTCCTTTGCAGTAATCAGACTTGGACTACATATTGATGTAGAGCATGTTGATGGAAATGAAGGTTAAATCACTGAAGTGATTTAATTTTAGAGATATTTTAAAGATAGTGCTTCTAGATTGATTAGCAGTGATAAGAAAGGAGAGAAAGTAGTGGCTTGGAGAGTAATACAAATTGTGAGGAAAAGAGAAACCAAGATGATTAATTTTAAACATTACAGTTTCATTTTGTGGCTGTACTCTAAGTATGCAGCTTCAAGAGGGGCACAGGTGGATCTATGGAGGAAGAAGGGATATCCATGTAGTCCGCAAAGTCATCTGAGTCAACCTTCGTGATTAATGGGATAACAGATGTGGCAGCCAGATCACCCTCAGATTTCTGAGATTTTTAAAGTCCTAGCAACTAATTAGAAGAAAGACATTCTCACTACTAAAATGGAAAAAAAGGAGTGGGGGAGATAGGAGCTTGTTTTAAGACATGTGAAATTAAAAGTGATGTCAGATAAGGAGGATAAAACATGGATAAAATAATACTAAACATAAAATATTGAGATCCATTTTGGGTGGTAACATAATGTTACCTTCCAATCATTTAAGATTGAAATTGCCCCTCTGAAGCAAGTCACTCTTGTTTGTTTGCTTTTGGACCACCCCCCATCAGTAGTTCTTAGGGTTTACTCCTGGTTCTGTAGAAGCTCAGGGATCACTCCCGGAGGCTCAGGGGATTAGATGGGTGTTGAGAATTGAACCTTGGTTGAGAACACAAAAGGCAAACACCCTGCCCACTATACTATAGCTCCACTCAGATATAGAAAACTATTTTTGAGGACCAAATCTTTGGTTTCAACTTTTAAAGAAGATAGTTTTTCAGTTTTATTGCTATTTAATCATCAAAGCTGTTTTTTTAGGTCTTTTTCTTTTCTAGAGTTGCATATCTAGACCATCCTGGAGTCCACCATGAATGGACAGTTGGACTTGAGTGGGAAACTAATCATCAAAGCTCAACTTGGAGAAGATATTCGACGAATTCCCATTCACAATGAAGATATTACTTATGATGAGTTAGTGCTAATGATGCAACGAGTATTTAGGGGAAAGCTTCTGAGTAATGATGAAGTTACAATAAAGTATAAGGATGAAGGTAAGAGTGTTTATGAAGATAATTCTTTTTATTATGGGAGAAATAAAGTCACATCTACAATGCACAGAGCACTGTGCTCAAGGGTTCACTGCTGCTGGCAGTGCTTGGATAACCAGATGGGGTGCTGGGAAATAAGTATGCGCCTTATCTCCTATACTGTCTCTCCAGAATTGAAGATAGATCTTAAATTTGATGCTATTTTCTTTTGGCCAGTTCCCATTGAACTATTTCAGAACAAAAAAATTTTTTCCCTTTCGTTGCAATTGAAAATCCACTTTCTTCAGTGAGATTTTCATGTATTTATCATTTTTGGGGGGGGTTCATACCCGGCAGTGCTCAGGGGTTACTCCTGGCTCCATGCTCAGAAATTGCTCCTGGCAGGCACGGGGGACCATATGGGGCACTGGGATTCTAACTGATGACCTTTTGCATGAAAGGCAAACGCCTTACCTCCATGCTATCTCCCGGGCCCCTGTATTTATCATTTTTTAATGTCAAAAATGGTGATTTATAGGGGCCAGAGCGATAGCACAGCGGTAAGGCAATTGCCTTGCACGTGGCCAACACAGGACAGACCCCAGTTCAAACCCCTGCATCCCATACGGTCCCCCGATTCTGTCATGAATAATTCCTGAGTGCCTCCAGGTGTGACCCAAAAAAACTTACTAAAAAATGGTGATTTATTATTTGAAGGAGATTTCAAATGAGATTTTAAGTGAAAGTTTTGTACAGGGGCCGGAGCAATAGCACAGCAGTAGGGCATTTGCCTTGCATGCAGCAGATCCAGGATGGACCCAGGTTTGATTCCTGGCATCCCATATGGTCTCTCCAGCCTGCAAGGACTGATTTCTGAGCTCTGCGCTGGGTGTGGCCCAAAAAAACAAACCAAAAAAAAGTTCTGTACACACTTTGCCATTGCATGTGCTTCTTTTCTTCTTTTATATACTTTTTACTTGTATAAAAAATAATTTCTTAATGATGCTTAAGTGTGGGAAAGATGGTTTAAAACCAGTGTTTCTTTATATTGATATTGTTTTCAGAGCATGTAAAGCTTTACATGGCTTTATATCTGGTGCTGTAAAATTATATTTAAATTTTACTATAATTTACACTATGCAGTGTTTGAGGGATGGATTTTGCATGGCCAATGTTTCATGATACACTAAACACAAATAGTGATTTATCTTTACTTTTCTTTAAATCTATTTTCTTTAATAGCATGTCTTCTGAAATTGCGCTGTAGATGATCACCATTATCTTTTTTTATTACTTAATTTATTTCCATGCTTTTTCATCTTGATAAGAGTACTTGCCACTACTACACATACCTTTTTTTTTAACTCTTGCTCCTTATCCTTGATGACACTGTCCTATCCCAGTTTTTTAACTGGAATATTGATCAAATTATGACACTTAAGTCAAAGATATAACTGTACACTAAATAATTACTAGGGAAGAAAACAGTAAACAGTATTTTTTTTTTAATCTGGGATAGCATCATTTTTGCCTATATATTTTGATTTAAAACAATGCCATCTGTTTCAGTATAAATCTTAAAATCTCAGTTGTTTAATACTCAAGAAATCATTCATGGACTCAGACTCACAGAAGCTCTGAACTTTCACGAAGTCTTACAAGCTCATTTAGGCCCTTGACATCAGGGCAGGTGAATAAAGCTAGTGTAGCGGAATATCTAGGAGATTATATTCTTGTGACTTGAGGTGATGTATATCCTTTTGCTTACCAGTTACATGATCCTACTGACTGCATGCGGAATAGAAAATGTAGTCTCTAGTTGATCAGCCACTTTCTAACAATTTTCATTAGCTAAGTATGGTTTTTAGATCATTAAGAGTTTTTATTTTTACTTTCTTTTTTCACAGTTTCAAAGTCATTCATGCTTGAGTTTCAGTCATACAGTGTTCCAACACCTGTTCCTTCATTAGTACATGTTTCCCCACCACTGGTATCCAGTATTCCTCCTGCATCTATTCTCCCCCCACCCCTCAGTTAGAATTTTTTCTTCTTTCCGTCTCCTGCCCCTCTCCCTTTCTCATTTTAAAAGATGAGACCATCTTTATAAAGTTCGCTCGCTGGCCCTTGCCTCCCCAAAAAATATGGGAGTTAAGAGAAAGCCAGGTTAACTAGTTTATTTAAAACTTGCCAAGTCAGTGGTAAGAGAAAAATATTTGAGGGAAATGAAAAATGTTTTAAATATGAGTGGTCATGGGACTGGAGAGATTGTGCAGTGGTGGGGCGTTTGCCTTGCGTATAAAGCCGACGTGGGAGGGACCTGATTTGATTCCCGGCATCCCGTATGGTTCCCCAGCCTGTCAGGGGCGATTTCTGAGAGCAAAGTAAGGAGTAACCCTGAATGCTACTGGGTATGGCCCAAAAAACAGTCATTAAAGTTTAAGAAAAAAAGAAAATATGAGTGGTCATATACAGAAAGGGAACAAATTGATCAAATTAAGATGCAAATTGCTCAAACTTAGACACTTAAGTCAAAGATATAACTGTAGTCTAAATAATTAGTAGGGAAGAAAACAGTAAACAGTATCTTTATATCCTCGAACTTGCAAAAAATGGATTTTCTGTGCTATTAGATCATATATTAGAGAAGAAAAGGGTTTTGAAATATATCTGTAGATAATGTCAGTTTAGTTATCAGTTATTTATACTCCCCTTCTCTTGTCTAATGCATTGGAAAATGACGGCTCAACCAGGGCACTCATTCCTTTGTGGACGGTTCATTTAGGTGTCCAGTTGTTGCAGCTTTGTCCCTCACATCTAGTTATCAAACTCAACTTTTTTAATGGTATTGTTAAGTGTTTGGTGTGTTGTACAGGTTTGTTTACCAAAGTCTTAGGGGGAGGGCCAGCTTAGGTGAAGCTCTTGACATTGGACACATTCTGTGTTGTTGAAATCATAAGACTTTCTTGATTGAATTTTTCCCCTCCCCTTTACATATATACTTAATTAGTTCAAAATGTATTGATGAGGCTGGGGCTATGGCTCAGGGCTACATAACCCCTGTAGGACAAATGTTAGAATGTATTGATGTGTTTATCAGTTGAATCACTGACATTGAAAATTATATATGTTTGTTTGAAGAAATGAGTTTGGTTTTGCAGAAGAAAAGACATGATCATGCTCAATTATGACTTCCTATGCCATCCTTGTTCAAAATGAATCTGCCTGATCAGTTTGAAAATTACTGTAGTTAAGTTGGCGCAGTCTCTCTGCCACCTTAGGACAAAACTTCCCACCATGCCAGATGTGTATAATGTACTTCACAAAACTTGATCAACTACTTGCCTGTGGCTGCTATTTAGTTTTGCTTTCCAAGGAACATGATTTTTTTTCCCTTTCTCCCAGCTCTTTGAAACTTAAAATTGATAAAGCTGATTATAGTGTTTTTTGTCATTGGGATCCTAGGAACCTCAGACTAGAGTAAAATGAATAATTTTATCTTAGCATCAGAAGTGAAAGACTCATCTGCCCATCCATTCTGAAATTACAGAAGTCTATTGTTTTATTTTGTTTTCCTTTTTGGTTTTGGGCCACACCCGGTGAACCCTGGATATGCGCTCAGAAATCAATCGCTCCTGGCTTGGGAGACCATGTGGGAAGCCTGCCAGGGGATGGAACTGAGTTCCGTCCTATGCTAGCGTGTGCAAGGCAGACGCCTTATGCGCACTGCTCCGGCCCCCAGAAGTCTTTTCAACATTTTTAGCTACTCTTACATTAAATGATTTCCCCCTTTTATTTGTGTCAGTGATGTTTTATTATATTTAGAATTAAAATTCAAACTTTGAGAATCTGTTTTTGTGTGTGCGTGTATGTGTTTTTTTTTTGTTGTTTTTGCTTTTGCTTTTTTTTTGGGGGGGGGGGGGCACACCCAGCATTGCTCAGGGTTTACTCCTGACTTTGTGCTTAGAAATCGCTCCTGGCAAGGATTGAATCCAAGTTCTTCCTGGCTTACTATGGCTATGTGTAAGGCAAATGCCCTACTGCTGTGCTATCTCTCCAGCCCCAAGAATCTGTTTCTTTTGATAAATACTTTTACATGTGGGAAAATGAAAATATTTTAAATAATATGTGATGATAATACCAGGGACCTCATTTTGATAACTAGTAAAAGGCATTTAAATATATTATGTTTTGAAGTCTAAGGACATGATAAGTTGTCATAGAATAATAAATTTAATTTAGCATGGTTTTGAGTAAATGTTTTTTTTGATTCTTTAATGCTTGCTAAAATTTTTATGAAGAATTGTAATTATGTTCTGTGATCTATATCTTTTCATTTTAATGTATATCGTAGTTTACTTTTTTGTGAGGGTCTCAGTGATTTAACCACATCCCATAGTGACCAAGGGCTATTCCTGATTTTTTTTGAGGAATGACCTCTTTCTATGCTTAGGGGACCATATGTTATACTCAGTGGCTGGATCAGAGGTAACTGTCCTAACCTCTGTGCTTTCTCTCAGGCCTTTCTGTTTTATTCCAATACAGATCTGAGATTTATTTCTCTTTATTTCTAATTCCAGATGGAGACCTCATAACAATTTTTGATAGTTCTGACCTTTCCTTTGCAATCCAGTGCAGTAGGATACTGAAATTAACATTATTTGGTAAGTGGAAAACTTGCTTCTAATTTGCTTTTGTATTTATATTTTTAGTTAAGGAAAATTTTGGCTTTATTTCTTTCAAAGACAGAAAATTAGATTTCTTTTTTTTAAATTTCTGATGTTCATTGGAGTTCTCAGAAATAAGATTGCTTAAAGCTTTCTGGCTATGCATGTTTCAAGAAAATGATGAAGGTTTAAGAATTGCATTTATACTAATTTTAGTTTCTCAACTCAATTTTGTCTCTAGTGGAACATTGTTGTTTTAATTTAGCCAGATCAGAATTGTTGAATTATTTAGGCTTTACTGTAAAGACTTTACTTACATATCTTTCAGATTAATAGAAATAGGTTTGTTTTAAATTTTTTAGTATCATAGATGTCCTAAGTAATTATGTGTATTTTCTAAGTAATAATATTAGATGCTTCTAGAATTGAAAGTGTTAATTTAAAATTACCTTCACTAAGTTTAATTCTCTAAGAATAGGTATTGTGTGCTATTATTTAATGTTTCTACATTACATATAGGCCCTATGTTTTATGCAACATTTTTTTCTTGCCCTATTTATTTTGTTGTGGAGATCTCCTAAACATTGCCTGGGAGGTAGTAGTGGGGCCCTTCCCTGAAATATAGTGAATCTGGGTCAACTGGGCTAGATGGACTGTTGAATACCTAGACACTGATTCTGTTTTTATAAGCTTTTTGTGAGCCTTAAACCTAGTATTCTAGTAATGTTTTAGAATTCTTACATTAGGATATATACCAATTGTTATGTTTGGTAAGTTACCCAATAAAGTGAAAGAAATCCTTTCTGTTCCTAGTTTCTTTAACCTGTTACTATGAAAATAAATATCCCTAGTTTTTTTTTTTTTTCTCATTTAACCAACTAAACTTTGGAATGAACTATTTTGGGAATTGTGTTCAATTCAATATTACTGAGTTTGATGTGTTAATTTTATTTAGTAAAGTTCTATCTTTTTTGTTCTGTTTTGTTTTGTTTTGGTTTTTTGGGGGGTCATACCCAGTGGCACTCAGGAATTATTCCTAGCTCTTCGCTAAGAAGTCACTCCTGGCAGACTTGGGGAACTATATGAGATTCCGGGATTTGAACAGGGGTCCCTCCTGTGTTAGCCTCGTGCAAGACAAATGCCTTACTATTGTGCTATCACTCTGGTCCCTAGTAATGTTCTAGCTTTTAATAATTGAATTTGTTTTCCTTAGCTGATAATTAAGACTATTAACTTCTTGGTCAGGGGCATAATACAAGGGAAAGTGTACTTTCTTTGCCCATGTGGACTCTCATTTCAAACTGTAGCATCATATGCACCCCCAAACATTGATGGATATAGCCCTGACATCCTCCAAGGACAAGCGGTGTAACTCTGGTGGACCATAACTGATAGGAGGGCACTTCCTGTTGATTTTCAGTCATTCTGCAGTTCAGTGGAAGTGTGATGAGGATAAAACATGACTTGGGCCCTGTGGTGCTGGAATTAACCTGGACTATATAGCAGTACTCCCTCTCCAGAGACAATCCAACTATGCAGGAATGTAGAGTTGGGGACTGTGGGGGTAGGGATCAAGTTAGGGTCATGCAAAGAATGTATGTAATTATATGTTCTGCTTTTTAAAAATATATTACCTTTTTCTTAACCAGTTATTTTGTTTTTGTTTGGGGGCTACACCCAGAGTTACTTACTGTCTCTCTTCAGCTCCTCTTGGTTCCCAGGCCTATGAAATGTCTGGGATCAGTCTTCAAGCATGCTTTTTGTGTGCTCAGCTCATTTAGCACACTCTAGTCCATGACCAGCTACATTTTGCCTCTTTTTAGGTCAAAGGCAAGAAGGATAAATGTTCTTTTAGTCAGGTACCACGTAACATTTTTATATAGATTAGATATTAATTTAATATTTTAGGACTATGTAGGAATAATGTAAAACAGGTTGATCCTTCGGAGATTCATAATTTCTGAAATATTCTGGGGTCACTGGAAGCTATACTCTAGTGTTCCAAAGACTCTGCAGTGCTAGGTTTCAGAGCCAGAACCCTGTGCATGCCTGGCATGCACACTAGCCCTTTGAACATTCTCTTTGGCCCTCAAGAAAGTCAGTTTCATTTTAAAGCAAATTAAAGCATTGTGTAAGTTTTAATATGTTTTACTAAATTGAATTCTTTGAACATTTTTAAATATTAATGTGATGTAGATCTAGTTTTTTTCCTTAAGAGTAACAGAATTCTTAAGTGAATTTTTCAGAAAGCAATGATAGATAATATATTTTTGTTTCATTTTAAAAAATAATATTTATATTGGATATAATTGTCTTCATGTATTGATACAGAAACATTTTCTAATTTGAAGTAAATGAATCGTTTTATTCCAGTTAACGGCCAACCAAGACCCCTTGAATCAAGTCAGGTGAAATACCTCCGTCGAGAATTGATTGAACTTCGAAATAAAGTGAATCGCCTTTTGGATAGTTTGGAACCACCTGGAGAACCAGGGCCTTCCACCAATATTCCTGAGAATGGTAGCTTGTGATTGCTTTTTCTTTTTGAACTATCTTAATCTCACCTTTCTGTGTAAAATATAAATTATACTGGATTCTTTTTCTTTATCAAATAGGCATGCATAAATGCCTATTGAGCATTTTGTTCTCCTTTAAGTAAAACATGTTTGTTTGTTTGTTTGTTTTTTTGGTTTTTCCGGCCACACCCGCTTGATGCTCAGTGTTTACTCCTGGCTAAGCGCTCAGAAATTGCCCCTGGCTTGGGGGCACCATATGGGACGCTGGGGATCAAACCACGATCCTTCCTTGGCTAACGCTTGCAAGGCAGACACCTTACCTCTAGCCACCACCTCGACGGCCCCAAACTTTGTTTTTGTTTTTTTTTTTTTTTTTTGGGCCACAACGGTGACGCTCAGGGGGTTACTCCTGGCTATGTGCTCAGTAGTCGCTCCTGGTTTGGGGCATCATATGGGACGCCGGGGGATCAAACCACGGTCCTAGCACTGGCCAGACAGTGCCACCGTGCCAGCAAAACATGGTTTTAAATTACTTTTATAATGTTAACATTTTTTTTTTATAAAATACTTATTATGGGAAAGTATAAACATGTGAAAATAGAAATATAACTCGTTAGAAGGATACCTATGAGCTCATACCTAATTTAAATAGTTCCAGGTATCTGTCTGTATACTTTCACAAATTTTCCTAATTGTTTTCATATGGTTGTGAAGCAAATCCTAGGTATAGCATTTGATCTTTAATTATTTAAATCAGTAACTTAATGAGTAGTTATTACTTAAAGACATCAAACTAAAAGTGTTTAATGTGTTGGTTAGAGATTTATATCTAACACTAATTTAATATTTATCTAAAAATGAGCCAATAGACTAGTAGATACAACATTAGAAAGTATTGATGCCCAAAATAGATCTAATATGATAATGTCAGTGTCCTCGGAACAAATAGTAAAAGGAGAAAGGGTTTCTTTGTAATGGAATTTAGATTTCCCACTTCCTCATCCAATAATTCTTAGGGAAAGGTAATTTTTAAAAATAGTTTTCATTTCTCTTTTGAACTTTCTGTTCAAGCCAATAAGTATGAAGAAAAGATTAAATTATTTTTATTTTTGTTCTCAAACGTGCTCGTAATATTTCGCACTATGCACAGTCATATTTTGTGTGTGTGTGTGTGTTTTAAGTTTTGGTGAAATGTAGATGGTCCAGAAGCATATTTGTTCATTCCTTTGATAGATAATGTGGATGGCAGGGAAGAAAAGCCTGCTGCTTCTGATTCTTCTGGAAAACAATCTACTCAGGTTATGGCAGCAAGTATGTCAGCTTTTGATCCTTTAAAAAACCAAGATGAAATCAATAAAAATGTCATGTCAGCATTTGGCTTAACAGATGATCAAGTTTCTGGTAAGTTGTTTTTCCCTTGAATTTTCATTCCTCCTCTGAACTGCCCTCTTTTCCCTTCTTTAACTAGGATGTGGTGAGGTGCACAAATCATAAAGGATTCAGTTCAATTAGTGTTTACTTGCATAGGTATACTTAACATAAAGCAGCAATTGGATGATATAGATTCTGATCTTTTAGCACTTAGAAGTTTTCTCTTTCCCTTTTCCTTGTCAGGAAATCTTCCTTTTCTGACTCAGAAGTTCTTTATTCAAAGTAAAAACCAGGAGTTTGTACTTCTGAAAGAGTCCATGAGGAATATTGGTATTTTGGTGGTGGGTCTGATTGTTCTAACATATTTGTAAAAGTATACAGTATTATATTATACCTGCTGAACATTCATATATTACAAACCAGTTTTCCTCAATTAAAAAACAATTGTTAAGAAAAATTCAACCACATTTCAGATTTAGAACATGGTTTTAATTATAAGTCATTCTCATTCTCTCATGTTAACTTAGAAAAACTGAAATGTAACTATAAATTTCAGAGAAAGTAATTGATATATAAGATCAGGTGTAAAATATCGATTATATTATGTGCCATGGTATATAGTTAGTAGAACTCACATTAAGTTGGTAAGACCATTTTATTCTGGTAGCCCTATATGTTGAATTAGGAATAAAGACATGTAAGAATGTCAGGATACTTAGTGCTATTCAGGTGTGAGGTAGTGAAAAATTGGCTATAATAAGAAAATGTGGCTATGGGAAGAATGGTCAAGTAATAGGATAGGTGAGTAGCATTCATTAGTAGTGAACATACAAGAGTTTAAAGAGTATTCAGATGAGGTCATGAATTTTGTTTATACATGGATAGACATGGAGAGTTTCATGCTGAGTAAATTAAATTAGAATAATGGCACTCACTCATCTGTGGGAAATTAAAAAAAAAATATAGTATGAGCATACAACCCAAAGACAATAATAATGGGTTGGGGGAAATGCAGTTAATTCAGAAAAGGGACCTCTATGACAATTTGAAAATGATCGCTCCAGACAAGAACTTGGAATTGCAAGGAAGTAAAGTGATATGCACGATACCCCTTTAAGCAGCAGTTTTGTAGACCACTTAAAAAGAAGAAAAGGAAAAGAGAGAAAAGAAAAGTGTCTGCCATAGAAGCAGGCTGATGGAGGCAGCGGTGGGGTTGGTGGGGTGGATGGGAGGCGAGGAAATTTGTTGTGGGAAATGAACACTGGTGAAGAAAACAATTTGGAACTTTATTGTTCGAAACTGAACTATCAACTATTTAACTATCTCACGGTGATTTAATTTTAAAAAAGGTCAAATATTTCTGTGTCGATATTTATCAGTAAAATGGTGGTACATGGGACTAATCCATTTTATTCTTAGAGATTCATTGGTTTTTCTTCTGTTACTACAACTGTTAACTAAATTAGATTCTTGTGACTTCCTGGATTCTCAGGTATGCACCTAGTCATCCTACTTCTGGAGAATACCAATCCAGAAGCTAGGAGTTAACTTTCAGGAAAAAAGTCTGTTAGTTATAAGTAGTACTGATGTAGAATATGTATTCATCACTTTTAGAAGCACTTGATAAAAGTCCTTGTTAACTCCTAGTCCTTACTGTGACCATATTTAGTAATTTGGTGGGGAGAGAGATATAGGTGATGTAATTGATACACAAAAAGAGCTCTAATAGCATGCAAACAGCTAGTAAATGGCAGCTTTGGGATTCTAATGTAGGCAGTTTGGCACCAGAACTGTGCTTTCAAAACATACACTTCAAACAAAAAGGAGTAAAATCTGTACATTTGTTTTCAGATTTATGTTTTTTTGATTGCCATAGTTATAGAAGTGCCGCATATTCCTTTCATTTACATTTTCTGGACGAATTTGAATGACTCCTAGTGTAAAAGTGCTACACCTTATGAGAGCAACAAAAAGAATCAGAGAACAGACAACTAGGAAACCTTCCAGTTCTTAAGAGGAAAGATAGGACCCAGTTATGGAGAAAATAAGTTGATAAGAGCCATTTTAATAATTTTCCATAGAAGTTCATAAGTAGAAAAATATAGGTGAAGGTTTACTAGAAATGGGTTATAAATGAATTTAAAAAATAATATATTTATTTGCAAATGAGAGACTTTCATATGTGGAAGGAACATTGAAATAAATGAAGGCAGAAAAATATTGTCATTTTAGCTGAAGAGCACATGTGAAAGGAAGAACTGGAGAAATGGTTACCAAGCTAAAGTGTTGAACTTGATTAATGGACAGTGAAGAAAAACCATGGAGGGATGAAATGATACTCTTGAATAAAACCTGCATAATGTAGAGGATATAGGTATTGTAGAGATTATTTTTTAATTTTTGCAGGGGCAGTTCTATAGTACTCTACATTTTATAGAGGAAAGATGTGCAGTTCTGTCTTAAGAGATTAAACAAAGAGGAAATGTGTATGTTTAACATAAAAGACTGCATGTGTGTTCATACTTAGTAGTAGTTTTTATTTTCAGTCTGCTTAAAAGCAAAGCTAACTAGTTGCTCGTGGTGGTGAAAGGCCTTAGATTAGAAACTAAAGTGACTTCCTGACTCTACAGGGCCACCTAGTGCTCCTGCAGAAGACCGTTCAGGAACACCTGATAGCATTGCTTCCTCCTCATCTGCAGCTCACCAGCCTGGTGTTCAGCCGCAACAGCCACCGTATCCAGGAGCTCAGACACAAGCAGGTCAGAGTGAAGGTAAAATAGAGCTTTAGGACATATGTGTACATGTGCACACGTGTCTTTTTCTTTATTATGACATTGTTGGTAATGGTAAGCTTATATATGTATTTATATTGTGGAATAGTTGTGAACAATTCTGATTTACTCATAAAAGGTACGTTTTGGCTTTAAAAATAGTGAAGCATACTTCTGACTATTGAAAAGGAAGATACTTTTGGGGCCGGGCGGTGGCGCTGCAGGTAAGGTGCCTGCCTTACGGCGCTAACTTTGGACGGACCACGGTTCGATCCCCCGGTTCCCATATGGTCCCCCGTGCCTGCCAGAAGCGACTTCTGAGCGCATAGCCAGGAGTGACCCCTGAGCGTCACTGGGTGTGGCCCAAAAACCAAAAAAAAAAAACAAAAACAAAAACAAAAACAAAAAAAAACATCGGTGCTCAAGAAAAGGAAGATACTTTTAAAATAAGCAAATAAAAAGATGAGGGTAATTTATACCAGTCACTGTTCAGTCTCGGAGACCATAGGGATTATAAAAAAAAGACATGTTATTCATCTCACATGAAACTTAGTTGACATTTTATTTCATTTCTCTTTCCTTCTAGAACCCTTTTTTTTATTAGCTTGTAATTCAAAAATCTTTTAAAATGGATATAAGAGGGGCCAGAGCGGTGGCGCAAGTAAGGCGCCTTGCCGGCGCCTAGGACGGCATCCCATATGGTCCCCTAAGCCAGAAGCAATTTCTGAGTGCATAGCTAGGAGTAACCCCTGAGTGTCACCAGGTGTGGCCAGTAAACCAAAAATAAATAAATAAAATAAAATGGAGGTTAGAATCAATGTCACTTAAATTTAGTTTTTTGAATAGTACTTTATATTTTTGTGTTGTTAGCAATATCTTTTGTAGAAAGTAAAAGCAAGCAGTGTCTTTTATACATCTATTTTTTTTCAATTTTGGATCCTACCTGATGCTCTTTTACATGCAAATTGATCTCTGTTGTTTCTCCCTTTCTTTGGATGAAGCAGTGTGCTTTATAAAGGTAGTGTGTTTTCTTTACTTAATTAAAATGTTCTAGAGTTTAGGTAGTTAGAATATTGTTGGAGTTTATGGTATGGAGCCCCTGACCCTTCAATGCCCCTTTGTCACCTTTGGTCTGATAGTTCTCTTCCTTTCATTCTCCCATTATAATTGATTTTGGATTCAAATGCCAAGGATTTGTCGTAGTTCAGTATTGTTTTTCTTCTTGTTTTGTCTCTATCTTCCACATATCAGTGATCTCATTCAATATTTGTCCTTCTTCTGAATTAATTTGCTTAACATAATACCCTCTACTTCTAAGTTGCACTGAAGTTCGTGATTTGATCTTTTCTTATAGGTGAATAATAGTCAATTGCCAAGCATTGCATCTTAAATCAAATTTTTCTTCTCCAAATAATGTCCTTGATAAGAAATTTAGTTTATGGTTTTCATAGTTGTCGCTGTAAATCAATAACTTTAAACTTTTTAATTTTTATTGGAACAAAACAGTGGCTTCAAATCAATGTCCTTGGTTCTGAATGAAATACAACTTGAAAACTCAGTATATAAAATAGATCTTTGAAGGGAACTGATGGATACACACTTAGGGTAGCCGACAATAAGGGATATTACCTCACTGATAGCCTTAGAGTTTTGCAAAAATAATGCTATGTAATTACAAGTCTTCTAGATATCTTCCTGATGTTAAAATATTTCTTGTAAATTATTTATGCATATTAGGGAAAACATAGATGTCCAATAGCTATATGAGAAAGTGCCTTTTGTCACTTTCAGGAAAAAGCAAATCAAATCAGCAATGAAATATCACCGCACAGCAGTGAGATTGGCACATATCAAAAAGATTAGATACAACCAGTGCTGGCGTGGATGTGCGGGGAAAAGTATCCTTATCTACCTTTGATGGAAATGTTTGATTCAGCTTCTCTGAAAACACAGTATGGCGATTTCTCAAAAAAAAAATTAAGAATTTTTCTGTATGACCAGCAATTTGACTTGGCATCTACCCTGAGATCCCAAAAATTATTTTGAAGACATTTGCAATCCTTTGTTCATGGCAGCAATATTTATATTAGCCAAGATCTGGAAACAACTCATGACCAAGAACAGATGACTGGCTAAAGAAAATGTCATGTGTATACACAATGGAATTCTACTCCGCTATAAGAAAAGATGAAATCACGCAATTCGCTGCTTTGTTGAACTAGAGAATATCATGCTGACTGCAACCAGAGGGAGAGAGACAAATAGAGAATGTTGTCCTTGTATGTTGAATGTAAAGAAACAGTGATGGAATAACAGTTGCATCCAGTGATCTCAGATTTTGGGAGTTGCCTTTCAGAACTGAGTTGGCCAAGGGAATTGGGGAACGGAATTATTGGAGGGATTGTAAAACAATGATTTAGAGATGTTTGATGCTAGACTATTGTATTCCTGAAATTATTATTAATAATATTGTAAATACCAATATATAAATAAAAATTGGAGAAGAAAAACAACTGACATATCCCAGGTGGTGTTCTGTTTGTAAAAGGTCACCCAGTATTGGTGGTATGAGGTATTTTCAGTAACAAGTGAATTATTACGTATCAGAAGAAGCAAGTGATTGAACTTATGGATCATATTAAAGAAAAAAATATCCTAAAATGTATCGAGATCTTTTGTAATAGAAGTCAGTGAGGTAGCTTACCTTGCATGCCGCTGACCAGGATTTGATCCTGGCACCTTAAATAGTTTTGTGAGCCCCTCGAGGGTTAATCGTTGAACAGAAAGTCAAGAGTAAGCCCTGAGCTTACTGTTGCTGGTGTTACCCAAAAACTGGAAGAAAAAAACCTTCCGTAATACTTTGAATTTTCCTTTGTGTGAAGTTTCCCATTATATGAAGGTTAGTTATTGGGACTAGTAGGTAAGATTTGGTAATAAGGGGTTTGTGAAGAAATTCTTACCCCTTAAGTAAAACTTTCTCAGCCAACTTTGCGCCAGAGTACAACTGCTAACACTGGAACAAAAGTAGAATTGGTCTGAAAGAGGGAGATAAAAGTATAATTTGGATCTGATAGCTTGGAGATTGGAGTGTGGGAAACACTTGGTAGTCAAGTGCTCAGGGAGCATTCCAGGTGCAAGTATATGGAGGAATCATGTGCTGGGGATTGAGCCTAGACTCCCTGCTTGGAAATCTTGTTCTCTAGCCCATTGAGTTCTCTCTTTGGGTCATGATTGCAGTTTCAGGGGCTCTTATCAGTTGAGCTAACATCTGTTTTTTTCTCGTTTTAAATAATGTTCTAAGTAAGTGTGTAACTTTGTAGAATGACAGTTTAAAGACTAAATGTTCCAAATATGTGCTTTCACTTGTTAAGGAGTAGAGTTCAAATTTCCACTAGGAGTACTTCAACTTATTCTTAATGGGGTTTGTGGAAATTTATTGTCAATTAGATAAAACTTTAAATATATAAGAGGATCTACAGTGAAAATGTGAAAACTCTCCCGCATCTATCCTCTAATAGCGAGGCTCTTTTTCCAGAAGTATCAAGTTAATATAAATTGGATAAGCATTGAATTTCTGTGGTATGACATTTAAAGCACTTTACTAAAACCTCTCTTGCAAAAAGACAGTTACTAACACATGGCATAGAGAAGGAGATTAGTAGTGTGGGCATGAATCTGTTTTCCAAAGGAAATAAGTCAGAGGGGGAAGACAAATATTAGGATGATTTTGTTGATTTATGGAATATAGGGAGCTAGAAGGGAAAAAGTAGTACCAATGACAAATCCTTGGCTTTGAAATCTAAAAAGTAAAATTAAGGTAAAATTAGGAGTTGGAGTGAAAACAAATTCATTTCCAATAACTGTCACTGGTAGGGCTTCATGCATACAGTGTTCCAACATCAGGCCCCCATCAGTGTCGGCTTCCTTGCACCATTGTTTCAGTGTTTCTCTCACCCCCTATAATGTCAGCTCCCCCTTTTCACTTGGTACTATAGATTTAACATTTTTGGCTGGTATTTCTTTGACCCTTAAAACAGATTTTAAATTTTATTTTGCCATTCTTTAGAACTTTAACTGAACATAATCTCTTGTTTTATTTTTGGGGTGTTGTGTTTACAAAGAAACTACCAGTTATTTACTGCCCACTAATTACTGGAATTCAGCCATTCTCTTAAATTGGAACAGTATCATTCTTTTCTTTGGAGACCTTTAAAGTGGAACAGAAACATCCTTGTATCTTATTCCTCAGTGTTTGTATGTCGGAATGGACTGAGAATCTCTGTTGTCTTTAAACTTCCCTTTTCCTCTCATGTCTTAGGCCAGATGTACCAGCAGTATCCGCAGCAGGCTGTCTATAGTGCTCAGCAGCCGCAAGGACCACCTCAACCCCAACAGCAGTATGGTCTTCAGTATTCAGGTGAGTAGGTGTCCAGAGCAGTTGACTTATGATTTTTGAGTTGTTTCTGCATCATGAATCGTGAAGCCTTACCTCATAATTCTTTGGTTTGTCGTAGTAAGTAAGGCAGTAAGTATTTATGGAGGAAATCATGTTTATTTAATTTTCTTTTACATATTTCATTGGAAAGTAACATTTCAGGATTTCCATTGAGTAAATGAAACTTAAATCAAGATAGATGTAATATTCTATAATAGCCCAAAGTTTTAATACGAAGCTATCTCTTGATGGGATCAAGTTACTTCTTAGGTGACTCAGCAATGCAAAAATATTCCAGATTGCTCCATTAGATATAACTGCACTTAATCTCTTACTACATGTAACATAGAAGCTGTTCCCTTGTATTTGGAGATATCTTTGAAATAAGACATACTAAGCAACAGAGGGTTTTAAATCTTCTGAAAGTGTATAGGACTACCACAAACTGTCCATAAAAGTAGAATTGCATAGATATTTTAGGCAAGTAAGAACTAAGCTTTTTTTTTTTTCTACTGGGGGGAAGGTGGTGGTGGTGCTGTATATATATGTGTGTGGGCATGTTCAGACATTCTAGTGCTAAGGGAGAGAGCACAGGGATTAAACCCTGTATTCTTACATGTAAAGCTTTTGCTCTAAGCCCTTTGAACTCTTTATTTTTTTTTCTCTTGAGAACTTATTTTAATATAAAGTCTGGGTATTTTGTTTTGTGTCTAGTGAATATCCTCCATATTTAAATTTATAAATTAACACGTATTCTGTAGCTAAATATTTAAGAATCATTACCCATTATAATAGAAAATTATTTGTCTAAGTTAAATCTTGCCTGTATTCTAATTTATTGAGTTTCATGACATCAGCTGGAAAAGGGTTTCTTAAACATTTTTCACTCATGATGATCTCTTTTGTCCTAGAAATTGTTATGTGACCTTGAGTATATAGGTATATAATATAGGTGTGCAAACCACTACTATATCATACATTCATTTCAAAGTGAATTTTTAAATTTTTTTGTGAATTCATCTCCACCCCATATTTAATTACAACTCACACTTTAAGTAACTATGATCTTAGAGCAAAAATTTGCAAGCTTTAGCCTATCAGTTCAGTCTGGCATGTTGCCTGTTTTATAAATGAAATTTTGTGTCCATACACATACATTCTGTACTGTCTGTTGTTGCTTTTTCCACTATCTTAGTTGAGTTATTACAACTGATACTGTGACCTGAAATATTACTGTTTGGCCCTTTTTAGAATCATTTGCCAACTTTCAAACTAGATTATATGCATTCTATCTTTATCGGAGTTTAACATAATACATAGAGTGGTATTTGGGGGGGGGGCACACCCAGCAGTGCTCAGGAGTTACTCCTGGCTTTTACACAGAAATCACTCCTGGCAGGCTTGGGAGACCATATGGTATGCTGGGATCAAGCCTGGCTTGGCCATATGCAAGGAAAACGCCCTACTGCTGTGCTATCACTCTGGCCCCTAGAGTAGTTTTTGATTGAAGTTACTATATTTACTATAAACAGTGACTAGCTATAGCTACTATATTTTGGGGTGGCACATCTGGTGTTCAGGGATCATTCCTAGCAGTGCTCAGGGAATTATATAGTATGCCCATGATGCAAGGCAAATGCCGGCTAATTTTTAATTACATAAATTAGAATGATTTTAAACATTATATTATTGAGAGGAAGGTTGGTTCTTTTAGATGTCATTAAATGAAAAAAATTTAGAAATTAATTTGTTAGAAATGATAGATATCAGAATGGGAAACAAGCTGGTCACCATCTAAGTTAAAAGCTCCCAATTTGGGGCCCGGGAGATAGCATGGAGGTAAGACATTTGCCTTTCATGCAAAAGGTCATCGGTTCGAATCCCGGTGCCCCATATGGTCCCCCGTGCCTGCCAGGAGCAATTTCTGAGCATGGAGCCAGGAGTGACCCCTGAGCGCTGCCGGGTGTGACCCAAAAACCAAAAAAAAAAAAAAAAAAGCTCCCAATTTTTCTGGACCTACAACCCTCTCTGCCACCCCATTGTTTTAGTGTGTTTCAGAAGAGCTTCATTGAGTCACACATTGATCTGGGTCTTATTCCTTTAAACTTAAACTTCAAGGGAGCAGATGAGGGGTCTTACGCTTTGAAAATTTAAAATCATTGTAGGATTGTAGGTTATTCTAAAGTACAGCTGGGGTTTCTGGCTACTGATGTTGTCCCACTCATTTTGTAAATGAGGTAACTAAGGTTCATAAGTGTTGTGATATATTTAAGGACTTAGCTGGTGAGTGAGAGCCATTCCATACCGAATGCTTGACTTCCCAAGATTTTACTTGTCATAAAATGGGGCTGGCGAGGTGTCTGCCTTGCAAGCGCTAGCCAAGGAAGGACCGCTGTTCGATTCCCCGGCGTCCCATATGGTCCCCCCAAGCCAGGGGCAATTTCTGAGCGCTTAGCCAGGAGTAACTCCTGAGCATCAAGTGGGTGTAGCCTGAAAAACCAAAAAAAAAAAAAAAAAACAAAAACAAAAAACCACTAGAGTATTTTAAGTTATATTGACCAGATGATTGATCTCTTGCCCAAACTCTTCCGTTTATTTAAAAAAAAAAATAATTTGGGGGCCAGAGCAATAGCACATAATAGGCCGCTTGCTTTGCACACAGCCTACCCAAGTTTGATCCCTGGCATCCTGTATGTTCCCCCAAGCCTGCCAGTAGTAACCCCTTACTACTGCAGTTTCTGGTTATCTTTAGTTACTGTATTTTGTTTTTTTCAAGAGAGGAATGATAGTGGAAGGGAAGCTTTAAATCTGAAAGAAGCACTACCACGTTCTAATCAAAGATGCTAGTAAAAGAGTACCTTCAGGCAATACTTAACAAGCTTGCTATTTTCAGACTCAGTTGAAAAATCAAGGATAAAAAGGCAGATTATTTTTGTTTTGTTTTTTTCTCAGTCTGAATATAGGCACTTTCAGAATAAAAGCTGAATCCTTTTGCTTCTCTAAACAACCCATACTAAAATATTTTGACTTTTTTATAGATAGAAGAAGTTGTATGCTATTTGAGTTCATATCATAAATTGATTTAAGCATTTAGATGCTTCCATGAGTAAAACGTATTGGATATTTTTATTTATCAGAAACGTGCTTTTCATCTTTTTAGTCCAAGGCATCACTCTAAGTAACATTTAGTTCCTCTCAAATTATCTTTGTATTTCTGATTCTGCTAGTCCTATTAACTTGAATTTGATTGGGAGATATGGAGCTAATCACCTAAATAATCTGCTTGGATATTGTAAGTGATGGTATGTGATAGCAGTGGACCACCTTTGACACTTTGCTGGCTTGCCAATTTCCCTCTGACCTTTTCCAGTTTTATTCATGGACTATGTCAAAAAGATTTCTTACATGAGTAAATTTTGAACCCAGGTTCAAGGTGAGTTCAGAATATACTCAAATTCATTCCATTTTTTTTTTAAATGCAGGGTTGTACATATTTTAATGATTTTTTTATGTATCTGGTATTTAATGCTGACAGGATTCCAGTCAATGGAGAGGTTTCATTGCAAGTAGCTGCAGGTGTGTTTCATGGTAGCAATAAAATTTTTTAGTGAAGCAGAACTTTTCTTTTAAAGCCTATACCATTGTAAATAATGAATTGTAGATGTCGATTTTTACGGGGCACTATGGTATACTTTTTCTGTTATGCTGTTACTGCTAAGTCAAAAATCAAGTTGCTAAGACAGAAAAAGCAGGTATCAAATCTAAAAGGAAATAGCAGATTTTAAGGCTATAAAATGTTCATTTTTGTATGGCTTGGTTTTTGTAGTGAATATGCCTTAAGACATCTCATCAGGAACATAAGATGTATATGTAGCATCATTATTCATTAAAAAGGTTTCATTGTCATGTGTTTTACTTAGCACTGATGTCAAATAGCTTCCCCCCCCCCCCCAAAACCAGGCTAATGACGAGTGTTTTTGTTAATTTCTGCATTTATCATTAGAGTGTCTTTTCTATGCTAGGAATCATTCTAGAATAGAGATTGGCTTTTAGAAGATAGAAAGATTATGTCAAAAATGCCTTGGTTTTGAAATAAATATGATAGCTTACGAGTTAAATAAATGGGAAATAAATTTGTTAAATTTCTTACTTTTTTTTTGCCCCTAACAATAAAACGAATTTGTAGAAAAACTCACCAAATGGAAATGGAAAGTAAACTCTTCTTGTTTTGTATGTTGCCTTTGCAGCAGGCTATAATCAGCAAACCGGACCCCAACAACCTCAGCAGTTCCAAGGATATGGTCAGCAACCGACTTCTCAGGCACCAGGTCCTGCCTTCTCTGGTCAGCCTCAGCAACTGCCTGCTCAGCCACCGCAGCAGTACCAGGCGGGCAACTATCCGCCACAAACATACACTACCCAGACCTCTCAGCCGGCTAATTATTCCGTGCCCCCTCCTTCACAGCCTGGAATGGCTCCCAGCCAACCTGGGGCTTATCAGCCAAGACCAGGTTTTACATCACCTCCTGGAGGTACCGTCACCGCTCCTCCAAGCGGGCCTAACCCTTATGCTCGTCACCGGCCTCCCTTTGGGCAGGGCTACACTCAGCCTGGACCTGGTTATCGATAGAGAGCTACACTGATGAACGTAGCTGCTAACCATTTGCCTCTCAAAAGACTCCAATACTATTTTATTTTAATTTGTATTGAAGTTCAGAAATTTAAAAGGCAGAGCATTTTTTAAATGATATCATTGTTGCTGTTAATTGAAAGCATAATTTGCTGGAATACACATACACACACACACACACACACACACAGAAAAAGACCAAAAAAAACCTTTTCTTTCCCTGCTTAAATGTAGCAGCTTCCTAGTTATTTTGGAACACTACTCTTACATGTGTGTAAAGTGATTGACTCTCTAGCTTGCCTTGTTCAGAGGATATTAAAATGCTAAACTGAAATTTAGCCATCTTACTTTGGCTTTTTACTATTAACATGATGTACTAAAGTAGATCCCTTTGAGAAGACAGCTAGATGCAAAAATGTAACATTGACAGGTTAATAAACATGATTGAATCCATTTGTGCTCTTGTAATTTGATTTAGAGTTAACACATTAAAAGAAAAGCAAGAAACATTTGATGTCTGGTCTTATATTACAGTGCCATTTGACGCAGATTAAAGGAAAGCTGAGTAACTGATTGACTTTATGGAGATGAACCATTCAGAAATAAAGAACTTGGTTTTAAAAAATTAGATCTCTTTATTGCAGGATTTATACTTGTTGGTACAGTATAAAATAATTTTTCAGTTGATAAAATTGAAGCATATTGAAAGGTCATCACAAGAAAGGTTCTTAAGGGTATCAAGGTGACTTTTTCCTCTCCTTCCCTCCCCAAAAGAAGAAAAACAATACCATTTCAAAGAAAAACCAGTCATTTTCACTACAGGTTGGGTTAAACAATTAGATATGTTTGCTCTTAGTTTGTGTATAAAATTACTGTAAATATTTTGCTGTGCTCAGACGTCAAAATCAGTCTCTGCATACAGTTTGAGTAGAATATTAAAAATAATAGGAAGACCATTCTTAAAGTGATAGCTTGGCAAAGTACATGCAAAGGTTACATTTATGGGTAGAAAACAAGATTTCCATATTGAAATATAACAGATTCCTAATTTCAGTTTTAGCTAAAGTAAAATGTACTAATTCAGACAGTATCTCAAAGCTCTGTAAATACTTAAATGTCTATTAGCATGAAAGCTATTTCAGAAAATTCAAGAACACTAATATTCAGCTAATGTTAAACAACTGAAGTTTAAATAAAGACTAATATTAGGACCTTTTTTCCCCTACATATAGCAGGTAATTTGATCTAATAAGTTAAACTAAGATTATTTATGGGATTAATTTACCAGAAAGAAAATACATGCTAGTAGTTTTAAAAGTGCACTTTATGCTAATTTTATCATAAAAGTATCTCAAAACATTACATCATGATAAATAATATACAAAAGATCTCTTAAAATATCATGTCTTAGGGAGCCAGCTTCCCAAAAAATGTTATTCTGTTAATGTCAATATCTTGCTTCCTTAAAAATGACCGTAAAACCTGATAAATATCTTAGCAACCTTTTAATTAACATTTAATATTGCTATTTAGAACTTTTATACATAGTAAACATAACAGTTTTAAATGAATCTGACATATACCATAGTGTTACCAATGATTTTGGGGTTTTTGGCCTGACGAAACAAGGAGCACTTGTTTAACACGATTTCATTCTCTACCATTTTCCAGGAATTGTAGTCCCGCATTCATACCACTGGACGTAATTGATTTGCGTATGGCCACCGATTTCTCCAAATTGAACAGGTTCCTGGCGAACTGCTCTGAAATAACCTAAAAGGGAAAAGAATTCTATTTTAATCTTCTTTTTTAAATACTATCATAGCTGCTGTTACAATCTCCTTTCTGCTCATAGATTGAAAGGTATGATTGACTTGAAAAAGCAAATCTAATATAGAAAGTGGATAGCAATAGACCTGGTATCTTCCTGAAGCAGCTATGGCTGACTAAATATCAGAAGTACTGATGGATGTTCAGGATTAATCTTTGGCTCTGAACTTCATCAAATCAGGGTCTGTTGAATGCAAGGGAAGGAAGTGCCTTATCCCCTTTACGAATTCCAGGCTCCCTGATTCTCCTTGACATCTAGTCTAAGAAAGGATGATGCGAAAAGGGCAGGAGTCAGGGTTTTGTGTATTGCCTCTGTGTCAATGATAGTTTTCTGTGTGCTTTGTGTATAGTTGACCCTTAGGGATTTGGACTTTTCCTCAGAGTTTTGTTTTCAATCTTTAGTCCTTTATTTTTTCAAATGTGAAATATCTTACGAGGAGTCAGAAACAGTTACAAACACACTCGGCCCCACAACCTGAGACATTAAGAGTTGCCTGGGATGTCCTCCGAATTGGCCATGGCATGGAGGGACGGAGGGGGTGGCTTGGGTGAGGGTAACAGTGTCTGGGGACCAGTCAAACAAGGCTCCACCATTGAGCACACTTTGGATATCGAGAATGGCTGATCACCAACGTCTACTGCTGATGGGAGACAGCCTTTAATGTACCCCATGTATCACGTTGGCCAGGACGCACTGGACTTCATCAGTGCCCACGTCCTCCATCTGTATGAACTTCAAGGCCACCAGAAAAGCATCCAGAGGCAGCTGGTACATTCCGGACAGTAAGTATATTTTCTTGAAGAGGTTCCCTTGGGTGATGATTTTCAGCTTCTCGAGGATGAAGATGCAGCAGCAGATGAAGAAGACCTTGTGCAGGCTCAGGGCCTCACATAGTACCAACAGGTTCCCTTCACTGGGGGCTTGTGTGACCTCGGCAAACTGCATGGTGGGCATATGACCCAGTAGCATTTTCACGGGCAGCAAGTCAGTGAGGAACAGCCTCTTGTTCTGACTGGAGCGGTGGCAGCGCTCAAAGGCAAATGACAGGTCCTCCACAGCTTGCTTAAAGTCGCTGTCAAGCATGGTTTTGCGGCCTACATAGTAGCTGTAGGCCTTCAGGTTGGAGCTGTGGATGGCTCAGATCGGGGCCTTGCACAGGTGGAGCTTGTTGATCCCAAAGTAGATCTTGAAGAGCTGGTTCACCAGGAACAGCAGGCCCCACTTCTGTGCCAGCTTGTGTGTCACTGGTGCAGACGTAGAAGCAGCTCATGAGCAGCCCGGCCACTTCCCCCAGCATGTCCCTGGTCTTGCTCTTCCCCTTGCTTCTTCACCAGCTGCTGATCTGCACTGTTGGCGATGATGCCCAGGTCCAGTGCCGCTGAGTACATGACAGGCTTCTTTGTGAGTTCTGGAAGGCCTAAAGAAAGGACTGGACGATGACTATCCAGCACTTGTAGGCCTCGATGAAATTTCGGTGACCACTGTGTAAATGCACATAAGTTGGTAGCAAACATCTCTTTGTAGGGTGGCTCCAGGACCTGTTGGCACTTCTCTGAGAGGCCATCTGCAGCCGGGAGTTGGTGACACGAAGGAGCTTAAACGACATTAGCTCTGCACAGGAAGCCCCATTCCTGCTGTCGGTGGCTTCACAGACCCACCACCACACCCCATCCGCATTCTGAGATGGAGCCTCTCCACCTTAATTTACTCAACTTGAAGATGGCAAGGAGATAGATCCTTATGATGAGTCACGTATTCTTAATATTTGAGTTTTATAAAAATACAGTATGTGATCTATTGAACATTTAGACTATCTTACTTATTGACAATGTCTTAAGTAAGACTTCGAGTCAACAAGTTTTTAAGAACTTTTTTTGGCAACCAAATTATACTTGAGCTTCGAATGTTGTAGAGAGTGTTAGTGGAGAGACTCCTAATTAGGATTAGGATTTGTTCCAAGCGCAACTAAATTTACCTAGAACTTATACTTTCTATGTATTAGCATGATTTAGAAGGACTGACCTTAGAAAAAGTGCTGTACTGAAATGTATGGAAACAAAGGAAGGTAAGAACCCTGCAGTAATGTTTTAAAATTTTACTAAGGAAATAACAGTAGGAAAGCTGTGCCTGGTACACCACAAACTCTGGTTCCATAAAACTACCTCAAAGGCCACAATTTCTTCCTTCAGACCCTGCTAACTGCCAAAAAATTTTACTATGAACTCACATCCTCTAGAAACAAAAATTAAAATATGCATACAATATAAAAATTTTAAAGTATTTAGATATTAAAATTTAAAATTATAAAATATTAAAAATATTTAAAATATTCAAAATGAAAATATGTACAAAATTCCTCTGAGATCGAAGTTTTAAATTCTTATGGGTTCTCAGACCTTGCTAAGTCATTCTTTACTACAATTAGTATTTTTTTTTGGGGGGGGGCACACCTGGCAGCACGTATGGGTTACTTTTGGCTTTGCTCTTAGAAATCGCTCCTGACAAGCTCTGAAGACCATATGGGATGCCAGGGATTGAACCCAAGTCCCTCCCAGACCATCTGTGTGCAAGGCAAACACTCTACTGCTATGCTATCACTCTGGCCCATGGTTGCTATTTTTAAGTGTCTATGAACAAAATGTGTTACTGGATGGACTGGTTTAATGACAAAGTACTGAATAACCTCTACAAGATTCTCAAGTAGCATGGGCGTTGACTGGCCATTTCCTGCCCTGCCTGGATAAGGATTAAAATTTTTAGTCTTTTCCATCGTTAACCAACCTAGTGCCAATGCTTTTACGTGTTATAGTGGTAATTCATTTCTCAGAATTGTTCCGTTTAAGTTGTATGTCTATAGCGGTAAGCAAATATATTTTACATTTATGATAGTAATAAAGTTTCTAACTTTGTAAGGGAAAAATTGCATCTGTTTTATGTAACATAAAAACTGCAATAATGTCAGTTTGGATTTCAAAAGTGATTTCAGTGATTCCTTTCTTTCAAGTTCTGGTTTTCTTAAAGTGGAAATTTATGCGTGTCGCCTATATGTTAAAGTGTAAATTTTCTTGACTCTTAGAATCTTGAAGACTAGGAAGAGAATCAAGAGAAACTTAGATAAAGACGTATTTGGGGGCTAGAATGGTAGCACAGTGGTAGGGCACTTGCCTTGCACGTGGCTGGCCCAGAACAGACACGGGTTCCATCCCAGCATCCCATATAGTTCCCTGAGCCAGGAGCTATTTCTGAGCACAGAGCCAGGAATAACCCCTGAGCACTGTTGGGTGTGACCCAAAAGAACCCCAACAAAAATACTTACTGGAATTTTTTTTTTCTTTTCTGATTTTATGATTAGGGGCTGGAGTGGTAGTGCAGAGGGTAGGGCATTTTATTTTGGATGAGGACACAGGTTTGGTCCTGAGCCCACCAGGAGTGGTTGGTTCCTGACTATAGAGCCAGGATTAACCCCTGAGCAAGCCAAGTGTTGCCCCAAAACAAAAATAAATCCTCCAGATAGGAAAAGTAGAAGTACTTTTGAGTTGTTTTTAATGTGGTTGAATTCCTCACTTTGGGTTCTCTTGGGTTCATTTCTAAACTCTCAGGTTTCTTAAGCAAAACATACCTTCTTTGGTGGGTAACTGGTCAGCAGTGAGTTGCTGTCCTGTGCGTCCATCTAAAAAGGAGTCCACAAACTGACAATGATCCTCTCCGTAGCCTCTCTGGTCGCCTATATTATAAAATTTTCCTGAAGAGCAAGAAATGAAAAGGATTGCACGTGGTCACATTCTTTAATATGAAATTAGGTTATATCATATAATGTTAGTTCTCGTCATTTTTCTTCCTTTTACCTCATTGAAGTCACCAATTTAATTCTCTTGACTAGTGTGTGAAATATTCTCCAACCAGCATTTCTGCTTTCACTCTCATATCTCCTTTCTATGTCAATTTACAAAGATTGGTCATCTTAAAATGCAGCTCAACATAATTGGTCTCTTGGATCTGATCCACATAGCTGAGTTGGGGGTTAGGTGTTGAAAAACAGGAACCTCAGACCGAAGAGATAGCACAGTGGGAGGGTGTTTGCCTTGCATTAGGCCAACCTGGGAGGGGCCCATTTTGATTCCTAGCATCCCAGGCTGCCAGGATGTGATTTCTGAGTGCAGAGCCAGGTGCAACCCCTGAGCACCACCGTGTGGTGAAAAAAAAATACCAATCAATCAATACAAATTAAAAATTAAAAACAATGATTAAAAAAAGAAAATCAGGAACCTTGGGGAAGAGAGGTGGGTACACTAATGATGGGTGTAGTTTGGAATTATGTACATGAGAAAACAATCATTAACAAGATTGTAAACCATAGTACCTCAATCAAAAAAATAGTTAAGAAAATGCAACTCAAGGAGCCAGAGCGATAGCACAATGATAGGGCATTTATTTGCCTTGCACGCAGCTGACCCAGGGTAGGCCTGGGTTCGATCCTTGGCATCCCATATAGTCCCCCCAAACCAGGGGCGATTTCTGATCGCATAGCCAGGAGTAACCCCTGAGTGTCGCAGGGTTTGCCCCCCCCCAAATGCAATTCGAATGTAACCACTTTAGTTAAACCCTACACTCTCCCTTTCTCAGAATCAAACTCAAAGTCTGACTTGGTTGCAAAGTGTACATGATTTCCTGCCTGCCCGATCATCCTCTTAATAAGTTGTAGTCACACAAAGTCAAATTGGCAAGATATGTTTTAGCACCAGTGGCCCATGTGTTTCTCTTCACTATTCCTTTTGATATTTGCCGGATTGACTTTCGAGAAATGTAGTACTAGTCTTGGCTTGATCCTAAGAGTACTTGGGGGATTATGTGGTGTCAGGTACTGAACTGGAATCTCCTACAAATAAGCATGCACTGCTGCTGAGTGTGCTCTCTCTTGCTCCTGACTGGACTATAAGCTACAAAAGACTCAGAATATGTCTTGTTCACTGCTTTTCTGTCCCTAGCATAGATAAGGTCTGTCACAAAGTAGATACTCGATGAAGGAAGGATTGAGCAAGTCTCCTCTTCTATGATGTTGGGGATAGATTTTTAAAACAGTAGAATTTAAAGATAAAAATGTTTCAAATAATGCAATTATCTTAAATTTTTACTAAACAAAAATAGAAGAGAGTATTGAGTATGGAGTTTCATCATAGCTGTTTTGAGGGGAGTAGTGTTTTTATCTCGTTTAACTTTTTGGCAGGCTTACAATCTTTTTTTGTTTTGGGGTCACGTCCTGTACGATGTTCAGGACTTATTTCTGGTTCTGTGCTTAGGATCATTTCTGGCAGTGCTCTTGGGATGCTGGGGACACAACCAAGGTTGGCAGTGTACAAGGAAAACACTCTACCCACTGTATTATCACTTTAGCAAGGAGGCTTACAATCTTAAAGGTGTCACATTCCTTCCGTTAATATTATGTTGTTGTTATTGTTTTTAAATCCTGGAATTGATATAACAAAACTGAGGTTGAATGTGGCCAATACCTTTGCATTTAAATTTGCCAGTGAAGGATAGAACACTTTCATTGCATCTTGATTGTTTACCTCCTAATAGCGTGTTTTACCTCCTACTTGTTTATTTTCTTCTCTTCCTTTTCCTCCCCCCTCCTCCCTCAACTACCTCCTCCCTCTACTACTTCCTCCACTCTCCTCCTCCTTCTCCTTTTTCTCTTCCCTCCTCCTTCTTCCCACACTTGGTGGTGCTCAGGGGTTACTCCTGAGCTCTGTGCTCAAAAATTGCTCCTGGAATTTGGAGCATATGGAATGCTGGGGATTGAACCCGGGTTGGCCACATGCAAGGCAAATGCCCTGCCCTCTGTATGGCCCTCGCCTTCCAATTGTTTTCTAATTTTTCCAATTCTTAAAACACCATGCTCAAAAAGAAAACATATTTACATCTCAGCTTCATATCTTGGACTGTCCATAGAAAAGGCCATGTTACAGAATTTGGCAAAGCATTCACTGAAATACATGGCTTCAAATAGCTGATAGTTCTACTTACCTGTGAGGGAGTCACTTAGGTAAATCTTGTATCTGAGAGAGTTGCATAGTTGCACTCCCACAAACTTCTTATACCATGTCCTTTTCACATACTGTTTTCCTTTGCATTCTGAGTAAGTGTCAGAATTAAAGCGTCTTTCAGTCCAGATGGCATCTCTTCCTGCTGCATAAGGAAAGCATATGGCCTGATTTTAGTAACCAACATTAGGTATTAAAGAGCTATTCCCCCAAAGCTCTTTTTAAAAAGCATTTGCTCATTGACAATCTGTTGGTGCATATTTCTCTGCAATGCTAAGTAACAGAGCATCAAATACTCTTACGTATAAACAT
>PVKC010005029.1:13669-34385 GCA_004027635.1 Crocidura indochinensis | reverse complement strand
CTCTGATTTCCACCTGGAGTGATTTCTTAGTGTAGAGACAAGAGTAAGCTTTAAGCGCTGCTATGATTCTGTGCCTATCTTTCAAAAGAAAAATTGTTGAGCTTGCTATAGTATGTTTTACTAAAGCTTATCAAAACTAATCAACTAGCAAATTGGTCAAAGCTAAGCCAATTGTTAATGCAATAGGCAGTGTTTTGAGAACATTGACTGGCATTTATCCCTGCAGAATGGAATGTGCACCTAAAATATATCCACATCAGACATTGTTCATATGGATGCAACTAGTTGAGTTGATGCGTAATATCTCAGGGTGGTATATGATTTTCTTGCACATCCCTGAAATCCAGTTGCTTGTGTTTAAATCCCAAATTCAGTCATTATTAGCAGAGTGATTTTAGACTAGATAGCTAATCAACTTATGACAATGTGTCCATCCATAAAATAGTGTAAGGATATATGTTATGGACTGTTGTACTTAAGTAAATACTGTTCTGTGAATGTCTGACTAGTATTTAAGTATTCCAAAATATTCAAAAGAATAAAATACTCCAGACACAAATGCTCCAAGTTAAGGATGTTTTATAAAGACTTTATGGTCTTGTCCATTCTGCCCAAGGGATTTAGATGGTCTTGTATACATGCTCTTATTTCACCTTTATTTGGAATAAAAGATAACACTTCATATCTCTCGCAATTAGTTTCATATCTTGCAATTAGTTTCATCAATGTGCCCATCTCTTTCTCATCTCTTTAAGCTGTCAATTTAAACTTGATCATGCAGACTTTTATTTGTATAGACACAGGTCTATGATGATAAAAGTGTGGAGATAGGGGGGCCGGGAGGTGGCGCTGGAGGTGAAGTGCCTGCCTTGCCTGCGCTAACCTAGGACAGACCACGGTTGGATCCCCCGGTTCCGCATATGGTCCCTCGTGCCTGCCAGGAGCGACTTCTGAGCGAATAGCCAGGAGTAACCCCTGAGCGTCACCGGGTGTGGCCCAAAAACCAAAAAAAAAAAAAAAAAAAAAAAGTGTGGAGATATGGATGAAGAAAGGATCATGCAAAACCTATAGTGTTTACATAAATAAGGTATCATAAGTACATAAGTAAAAATATCATGAAAATTTAGCATTGCTCTTGATGCTCTCCTTCACTGGATAAATAAACACTGGATATATTTGTGGATGATGTTGACTTTTACAAAGTGTTCTCTAACCACTAAGAATGTGCAGCTTTTTTTGTCCACTGGCAACTAACTTAGAACAGGTAGACATATTTTCATCTTAATATGAGTTCATGAGGATGTAAGTAATTCAAAGAAGGTCTGTCTTCATAGAGAAGCCTGCAAACCTTTTCCTACATTTACTGTATTTTTCAGACTTTGAATAGATAGGATCAGACTTGTGTAGTTGATCCAAGCCAATGAAATAAGGAAGGAGAAATAGAAGTCCTTTCCAAATCTAGGCGTAAAATCTCATATAATCACCCACCTCCTATGCCCTCTGCCTAGTGGCCTTGGTCTCCTCATATTGAACAAGACAGCCTCAGAGGGGCCGAAGCAGTGGTGCAAGTGGTAGGGCCTTTGCCTTGCACATGGCTAACTTAGGACAAACCACTGTTTGATCCCCCAGTGTCTCATATGGCTCCCCAAGCCAGGACAGATTTCTGAGTGCATACCCAGGAGTAACCCCCAATCACATAGCTAGGAGTGACCCATGAGCTCACCGGGTGTGGCCGAAAAAGCAAATAAAAAAAGGCTTGGATCCCTGAGACACTTCTTGGGATGAAATTCAAATAATCTGGATCTGAGGCTGTAGAAATAAACTAGAAATAAACCTGTAGTAGTATATTAAACACCAAAAATACATTCTCTTTTATTATTGAATCTATCATTCATCAATGCGTGATATAAAAGCCCCATCTTATACTACTGCTCTAAAATCTATCTATACATTTCAGTTAAGATTATGTGGAACAATTTGGCATTACATTATCAGCACATTCTAGAAGTAGAGACAAATACTTCCCAGTTTGATATGGTAGTTACTTCTGTCTCAACTTTAAAGGTTGATGTCCACATTAAACATTATTTTGGGATAAGATTAACATTTGAATGTGATGATTCAGAAAATGCCTTCTCCAGTGCAAATGGCATCAATCTAATATGTTGGATCCTAAATCAAACATCAGGAGGAAGGAAAAAAGAATTCTCTCTTCTGGTTGACTTGTTCTTGAGCTGGGATATTTCATTTTTTTCTCCTTGTCCTCCCAACTGACTTTATTGCATCACTGGTTCAACTGTTTCAAGATATAAACTTGGATTCAATTATATTACTGTCTTTCTTGGGTCTCCAGAATGCAGAGAATGAAACTTCTTTAAGTCAAATTCCTTAAATCCAACCCCCCCAAAGTCTTAATTGCTCTTCGATTCTGTGTCTATTGAGAAATCCTACGTAGGATAACTATTTTTTCATAAAAAATGAGAAAGAAAACACCAACCCAAGTTCTCTCCTATAACAAATCTGCTGTCCATGACTCTAAGTAATAACACTGACTGATTCTAAAGAGATGTTTAAATAAAGAACAAACACAAAATAATAAAACAGAACAGATTATTTCCATTCCAAGGACCATCACTAGTAATACTAAGCATAAGAACACACCCTCACTCTCTGAAGCCAGCTGCTCTTAAGGTCGTTAGTAAATACATAATAATAAGCCTTGAGGCAGATTTTTAATTAACAGGAGCTTAGTCAATTGGTAGTTTAATGAAATTCTACCACAAGGAAAGCAATCATCTCTTAAATGGTAGCCATTAATATTTTTCTATTTAATCTTTTAAAAGAGGTTTTGAAATTATAACTGTCATTTTATAAATAAGAAAATGGGTACTAACATAGCTTTCCCTAGATTGCATGATCAATTGATAAAGTCTGAATTCTAACCCATTTATAATCTTAATTATGATAATAGACAAGATTTTAGATTCAAAGTCAGATTTGCTAATATGCTCTTCTGTTTTGAGGGCATGGGATCAAACCCAGTGGTCCTCAGGGGTTACCCCTGGCTCTACACTCAGAAATTACTGGTGTGCTCTGGGAACTAAATGGGTTGCCAGGGATAGAACCAGTGTTGGCTGAATGCAAGGAGAGCACCTATCTGCTATGCTATTCCTCTAACCATCTAATATTTTAATCTCAAAGAATTTAGAAAATGTCTGGGCCTTTCACAGTAAATTTCTTTCAACAAACCTTAATTTTCAGTTCAATGAAAGTGAACTGATTATAAATGAGGTACTGGGAGCTTCAGAGCTATTTCTCATAATACCTGAAGAATTTGTGGTGTCAATTACCAAATTTAAGTTGGTCACATGCATAGCATGTGCCTTAATCATTACACCATCTTTCTGGATTTATGAATGCTTATTTGTCTTTCAAGGAAACATTCTCAAGTAGAATTCATGATTTTGTGTTTTAACCAAGTAACAGTCAGCAATTCATTCATTTCAAAGTACTACAGATTAGTGAAAAGAAATGACTACATTCAGGTTTGTATACGGCAACTACTTTATTATTTTCAAATGCAAACTCTTTGCATTTAGTTTGCTATTTTACAATTTTACAAACTAGGTATAAAAGACCATAAATAAATGACATAAGTTATGTGTACCTAAAGTTCATGAAAGGAAGAAAAATACCTTGACAAGTCAAAACAAAATAGAAAATCTATGTCTAAATTAAGAGATAGCTGGAATTCTGGAACATGTATGAAAACCAAGCAATGTTCTGTTAACTTTTTTTTTCAGTATGAACTAAATTATAATATGCCTTATACATTCTAATTTTAACCACAGTCCTTGCATATTCCAACATACTTGGAGTGATACAAAAAAATAAATGCACTCTGCAGTGTGTATCAATGTTTGATGTTGTTTGGAGCATGTTAAATAAGTGAAAATATTGCTTCTAGAACTTTCCTTTATGGATTAGAATTTAAGTGTCTTCAGACAAATATTGAGGCTGTCAGTGTGTATGAATTAATACACATATCCTTCACAGATTGAATACAAGAGGTCTTAAAACACACACCCCAGCAGTGTAGTGAGTACAACCCGTTTGGAAAATAACTACTTAAAAATACACCAGAACATTTTATTCGTCGAATTGTTCAAAATAATTTGGGGACAGTGGACACATGGTGAAGCGACTTGATTTGGTGCAGCAGGAGAACAGTGGAAATCTATCCAATGGTGGCCTGAACTTGATTGAGCTTCCAAGCTCAACAGGCTAGAACTCACTCCTGGGGCTAGACACAGTCTCTGAAGTTGGTTTCCTGCCCTGACCTCTGGAGAAAGATGACCCGTTCAGAGATTCAGCCTCATTCCTTTGTACATATTTTTCAGGCATCAATGCATAGGCACATCCCTTTAAAAATATATTAAATTCCCCTAAAAGGGGTGAATTAACTTTGTCACTCTGGCATAGTTATGAGAATACAATGCCATACACCCTGTCAGAATGTAATAAATATTTATTGATGAATTTCTCTATTTAATTCAACAACATAGGGCTCAGAATTCTTTTCCCCATTTTTTTTCCCTGATTTGATGTTATAGCTTATATAAATGGTCACAGTTTCTGCAACCATACCTTAGAATAAGCAAGGCAGCCACTCATTATGAAAAATGGCAGTATCTTGGCTGGAGTTTGGTATACATCATATCCAAATTCAGTCTTAGCACATCGGACCTCGTATTCTAGAAGGCTGATGTACTTTTGAGGGCCAAAGGAGTTAGCTGCATATTTTTAACTTTACATGTCAATAGGGAACCTGAAATTACTTGAGGCCAATTAATTCCAACTACACTAACCTCAAGTGTCACTGGCATGTATTTTGTTTTTCTGTGACATTGGGAGACAAAGTATTAACCCAGGATACATCATCTCAAAGCCGACACACACATCTACGCTCATCTCTGCATGTATATGAATTGCATATATTTGTTCGCATTCAAAAAGTCCATTTATGCAGGAAAACAAAGGCTACTTGTATTCCATTTGAGTTACCAGACACATTTCATCCCCTTCTCTCTCTCCACCAAGAAACTGATGTCTCAGATGAGTTCAATCAAATTCCGTAGTTTTGACGATGGTTATCACCTGAATGGATTCACGTACAAAAGCCAATCCACCACTAAGGCAGAAATGCCTCTGTCCAAAACTGTAGAATTACATGTTAAGATTAGTGTGGCAGCTACAGAATACTTATAGATAGGACATTGAACACATCCAGGTTGTCTTTATAAGGGGATGGGGCATGGTTGTCCAGGCCAGTATCTCATGTGGTTCTTTATCTTGATACTTGGTGGCAAACCAGAACTCTCATGTTCATCCGCAACATTCACAGGCAGTTCTAAGCATGAGGTTACAAACACACACACACACACACACACACACACACTCGCACACCTATTTACACACATCAAAAGAGATAGTCAGCTCATATTTAGTCTAGGAAAAAAATATATTTGTATCACGGCAATGGCACACCCTGGGTAAAATGTTACTTCAGCAATGCATATCAGAGGCAGCTCACAGGAACTGGCTTTGTTTATGTGGTGGCACCTGACCTGGCGTCCATAGTTAAACCTGTAGTCTTTGGTCACTGGCTGCCACACCAATGCAGCAGTGACATCCAGATAGGAGATGTGGAAACAAATATAAATAAAACCACTAGGAGTCAGGGAACAAGGGCTATGCAGAGATGGTGCTGCACAGCGGGGCATTCCTTAATGTGACTGAAGAACAGATGCTGAAGCTTGAATACTGGCTGTTTCTTTCACTGGGAAATGGGATCAGAAAGTAATATCTTGATTCCTTTCAGGTCTGGGTCTTGTTTCATCCACGTCTTTGCTCCTGAACAAGCATCGTTGAGGAGCAGAAGAATCCCATTTAGAAGGAACTGAGGAAGGCGTGTTCTGTTTTCTTCTGTTGGCTTTGTAATCAACAGGAAGGGCTGTGAGGCCAAGATAGCAGAATCTATTCCCTGTGGAGAAAAAGAACAAGACTTTAACAAAACACAAATTATTTGCTAATATTTCAAGAGAGAATATTAGTATGAGGAGGTTGTTTTGGCTTCCAAGAAGCCTTATGGGATAAAGGCAACAAAAATCTTACTTTGCTTTGCTGAACGATGACAACAAATCTATGGTAAGCTTAATTATTATAGGTTATAATAGGTTATAACAACTGTTATAATTGTTGTCCTTTATGATATTACTGAGGACACTGAATAAAGAGGTTAAGTGCATGGCTGTGGTTATCTCTTCCAAAAGAGCAATATCAGATCACAATCTACACTATCTTCACCATTATGGATTGCCATAATCTGAGGGTAGTCCACAGATTATGACTTGTTATGCTTCTGTTGTACAAGAGGAGAAAAGATATGATAGACAGATTGTCCTACTGACAAAAGATTCAGCTACTAGGGGTAAATTAAACATTCCAAAGAAAGGAACTATCTATTTTAGGAACACATCTGGAAACATCATAAAGCATCAGCCCTCAACATCAACATTTGAAAATGTAAACAAAGAAGACAGCATTGGGGTTGAGGCACTTCAGATGAAAACCCTTCCAATGAGTGGGAATATCCCATTAGTAAACATCTATGCAATCTACAGAGTAGAGGCAGAGAGAGGGAAACTGGGCCACAAACACAGTGAGAGATTTGGTATGCTGATGAGGAATCCCCTAGTTGTTCAGGCTATGTAGTCAGTCGTGGCTACTCCATATACTTCAAAAGTGAACAAGGCTGACACAATGTAATGGAGTCACATGTGGCAGCTTATTGTACCCATGGTCTTCAAATAAGCAGCTCAAGTCAAAAGAAGCAAGTTTCTCTTTTTTCAGTTATCACAACTGATCATCAAGATTATTTCTTGACTACATGCTTTTCCAATTTCAGTGGGTATTTTTTGGCTAGAGTCAGAAATTGGGATTCAAAACAAAATGATGGACAATTTTACTAAATCAATTGCTATTTTCTTATTTTGTGTATGGACAATGGATGAAGATAAATGAAATTTCATTTCCTTAAGTGACACTTCAAAAAAACCCCAAACACTCACTTTAGTATATGTAGAGTTAGCAATAGTTGATCTATGTTTGTTCAAGTAAAATTACTTTTTTTTGTTTTGGTTTTGAGTCACACCCGATGATGGTCAGGTGTTACTCTTGGCAATGTGCTAAGAAATCGCCCCCGGCTTGGGGGACCATATGGGATGCCAGCGGGGGGGGATCAAACCTCGGTCTGTCCGAGGTTAGTGTGGGCTAAGCCAATGCCTTACCACTTGTGCCACTGCTCCAGCCCCTCAGATAAAATTACTTTAAAATGATTTGGTTATATTTTATTGAGAGACCACTAATTTAAAAATCATGTCGTTAAAATTTTTTATGTAAATTTTTATACAGTAATAAAATTTGCTTAATAATTCTCTATTAAAAACACATAAGACATTAGATATTTCTCGCAAAATATCTTCCCTGGAAATCATTAAGTTTATCACTGTTTTTTTTAAATAAAAAATATGGAAAAATTTTTTCAAATAGTGTGACAAAATTCTCTTTTTATAAGGAAAGAGAATACAAATATGACCTTAAGAAGAGGACCACCAATACCATATATAACTTTTTAATGGTGATTTTCTTTGTTACTAGAAATTTGCTTAGAGAAGTCTTGGAGTACCACTTTTCTTCCTGCTAACCCCATCTTCACTAAATGTCTCAATATACTTCCATTTCTAATATTAAGGAGGCAAGTTAGGGACTAGTTTTATAAGTTAAAATGCCTGGATATTTGCAGGATATTGTATGGAAACACAAGAGCATGTATCCAGTTAGTGCCAGAATAAGTATACCAAAAAAGAAACCATTTTTTTTCTTTGAATTCAGGCAACTCCTTTATCATGGGGAATTCTTGAACTAAGACTAGACAAAACATATGGCTTATATGGGACCATAAGCACAAGCAGTGACTTCTATTGTGACTAAATAAACAAACTAATGTTTTCTAGGGATGGTCATAAAGACCTGAAAGTGTCTTTGCCAGTCAGGCAATAGAATTCCTTCCTTGTGCATATTATTCTTTGGGTTTATAAAACAATTTTATGAATCTCCAGTATAAATAATTCAGGAGCAATTTGCAGGGTCTACCACCTTTTGTAGAGATAGACATTTACTCCCAAACCCTTATCCAATCTTTAGAAACTTCATCGGCTTGACTTGCAAGCACTGAACTTCATTTCACCCCACTCTGGCATGTCTCAATAAAACATTTGAATTCACAAGAAAAGATGGATGAATAATACTTGGGAAAGTGGAGACTTGAGGAAAGAGCACAAACTTTCTTCTGGGAAGCTCAATATTTTCTACCCTAGAGTCTTTCATATACACTTAAAACAACACCACACATTAGAAAAAGTGTTTTGATTAAAGTTTCATTATCTATAATTTTCTAATGGAGGAACGGAATTATAAAGAAACATGGAGTGAATTTCCAAGTGTCAACATTTCACATGACTTGAGAACTAATATCTGGCTGGATGCCAGTCTGGCTTTATACCTTGGGAAATGAAGGAATATTTCTATTGTCCTTGTATTTCACCTCTAAAATGAAGAAATTCATGGCAGCAGTAGAATGAACATATTTGTTGCACCGGGTATTTCTCTAGACACAGTGAAATTGGGTTTTTTTATTTAGTTAGCTTTGGCCTTTATTTTGGTTTGGACTCTTTCTTTCTATTAAGATTTAAAAGGATATAAAGATATGACTTCATACTCCACATATATTTTTTTTGTGGTTTTTGGGTCACACCCGGCAGTGCTCAGGGGTTACTCTTGGCTCCATGCTCAGAAATTGCTCCTGGTAGACACGGGGGACCATCTGGGGCACCGGGATTCGATGACCTTTTGCATGAAAGGCAAATGCCTTACTTCCATGCTATCTCCCGGGCCCATATTCCACATATTTTTTTATCTGTACCTACTTACCTTTTATAGAGATATAGTGGAAGGAGTCTACCATAGTATATAGTATCAACTTGCTAGATTATTTTAGCAGTAACTGACCCTCTCATTGAAAGTCTTTGAATATATTCAATATTTAAGAAAATGCCTTAAATGATTGAGTGAAAGAAGGGAAATTTTATTTAATGCCTGACAACTAATTCTATTGCTACACACAAGATGATGCTTACTATCTTAGTGGACTATAAAGCTTAAAAAAAAAATCCAGCTAGGACTTTTGCTGAAGGAAAAAAAAATTTAAATGTAGGCAACAAAATTAACCTACATTGTTAACTTTTAACATAAATATCCAGAACTTCTAGATTTCAGCAAAAGTGGTGATAAAAAATTGTTGAAGTAGGTTCAAAAAACAAATTCGATTTCCTTTTGAGCAGAAAAGCTTTTACAACTAACATTGCAAAAAAGGTTTTTACTAAACTGTCATGATTTGACAGCACAGAATTTAACATTCTTTGCTCTATAAGAAAGAGCTTTCTGGAATAAAAACTAAAGGGGAAAAAAAGGTCATTAAAATCAGCCAAACTCTTGTTTAAAAGTGATACAAATGGAATAGTTTGAGAAGATAAAATTTGTCCAGTCTAAAAATTTAGGCTATTTGCTTTTAGGAATGAACATAATCATGTAATTTCAAGAAGGACAGTTTCAGGGTTAAATTAGATGCACTGAAGACCTTCCTGGTGTAAAACTGTTTTCAATGGTTCCTTTTAGAAAATAAAGTAGTCAAGGTGGGTTCTAAGGCTTATATTCTCTCAGTAGATTATCCTTGGCTGACCCTACCTATCATGGAAGAGGTATTAATAGGGTCGGTGCTGTTAAGAAGCATTATTTAGCATTCAGGAGATTATGAATAATGATTTGCATCATGAGGGAGAGACACCAAAATGCAAGAGGAAACCTGTTCGAGAAAAAGCATAAATACATGCCTTTCTCTGAAGCTGACCTCCCAAGGCTTCTATTTCTTCCCTAAAGGATATGAGTACAAAAGGGCATTTATATTGTTTGGGGATCTTCTCTCAAGATGGGACTAAATTCTTGAAAGAACTGATAGAAAAGGTTTATTGCTCAAGGTTTGAATAAGATAACATGTGTTTTATTTTTAAAGTTTGTATTGCTCTTGACTTACCTTGTAGACTTGGGATTGCTTCTTTGAAGGAGGGAAGTGTGACCATCCCCTACTCCAGACTGTCACAGTCCGCTATCCATAAGGGAGTTATGATAAGTTTGTAATGTCTCTAAAGAAGACTTAAATGATACAGCCAGGCCCAGAAAAACAGACCTTCTTTGTCCAGAACAGGGTATGGTGTTGGGTTATTATTATTATTAATTATTATTATTATTATTATTATTATTATAAAAATCCATTTTCCTTTGCTTTTCAGACCCTCACGCCATCATCTACTACCAGGTGACCTGAGTACTGAAGTTACAACACTGTGGAGGAGCCTGGTGGTGGCTTTCACCTCAGTGGTAGTTTTTGTTATTTTCCCCCCATGGGTTTATGTTTTTTTTCCCAAGCCTTCACATCCACCCCCAAGAACTTCACCAGTGCTCCTGGGTATGATCTTCATTCCAGTGAAAGAAGGATAACTGTAATATATGCCACAAACAAAATACGATGTAATTCCAAATGGAGAAAGGATCCCAGGATGTCTCAGAGAAGCCCAGGTTTGGTGGCAAAGATGGCATTACAACTCAGAGGCGGTGTTCTATTTATATAGGTATGTGTATCTTACAAACGGGATGGAAGGACTTTGGAGAAACAACTTCTTCCAGGTCGGATGCAAATGACTGTCATCATTTCTGTGAGCCCCACCGTTTCAGCAATCTGTACACCGAAAGATGCTGGCAGATGCTTTTTGTTTGTTTGTTTGTTTGTTTGTTTTCTTTCACTTCAGAGGGTGAAGGCGAAGTAAAAAAAGTGCAGTTCTTCAATTAAAGTGCATGGATGAGGTAAACTAATTTTCAAGAGTTTTGAGTTTAGTCAGTACTGGCTCAAACAGGAACCATTCTGCCATGGATCTGCTGCATCTGGGTTCTCATTGCCTGGATACTGCTCAAAATCTTATTCTGGTGAGTCACAGAGGTGATGCCAATTCTAGCCAGGTCACTGCAGGCAGGGAGAGGGAAAATAAAAAGAGGGAGATAACAAGTCACATGGGCTGAAGATCTCTTTGGGCTGCATGCAGACACACATTTGAATCAGCCACAATTAATATAGCACAACAAGGCAGGTGCAATAAAATGTTTCATTAAGCCATTGAATGCAACAATGTAGGTGCTTTATAGGGGCTGTGTAAAATCATACTCAATCAAAATGAAAGGCATTCCGTGTGTGTGCATTACTTTTATTTTTTTTAATGGGTAGGATGATTATGCAGCTCAAAGCAAAACAAAAATCAAAAGGAAAATACTATTAAATCTAGATTTACCCTTTCGTGTTATATCGCTGAGTACTTACTCCTGGTTCATGTGCACTACAGCCTCTAGTGTGGTATAGCCAGCAGCCGTGAAGTTGTCCTTATATCGATCCATTTTAATGGCATGGAGCCAATCGCCCACAGATACCATAGCAGAGAATTCAGGGGAGCTTGGGTCCAACAAGGCAGTGTTGGGTCTGCAAATGGCACAAGAAGACAGAGACAGACAAGATCTCTCAATGAAATAGGCCCAAGCTCAAGAATCAGGCTGTTGAGAGCAGAGAGCTGAACTACACTATCAGCCAACCTCAGATGAAATCACCATCATCAAAAAACATCCTGCCATCATTGCAGCTTCTAATTTTAAAGTGTGAAACACAATCACAATCTTATTTGTCTTTGTTTTGTTCTTTCCTTTCCACATCTATTGCAATCATTGTTGTTGTTGTTGCAACATACAGAGGATACAGTTAGTTACATACAGTTAGTTATGTACCTAAGATCACACTGGCAGTGCCAGGGACCTCATTTAGTAATATGCGGCTGGATCAGGAATTGAACTCATAATGGTTCTATCAATGGAGCCTCATCCCTAATCTATTCAATCTTAATTCCAGCCCACTTGAGGTTCCATGGGTTCATACACTTGAGGTTCATACATTCAAGAGCATAGCAGATCCTTTTAACTTCCTACCATGGGGTAAAGATTGAGGAGCTCTTGTAGCTGGAATCCATTTGTATTTTTGTAGAAGGAATTCTGGCCCTGCCAGCACCAACTGTTGCAAACCTCAGTTCAGCAACTATGGAAACCCTAGTGAAGTATGAGTAAAGAAAACTGTGAGCGTGCCAGCTGCCAGCCTTGAGAGAAGCAGAGAAAACTGCAAGAGTTCAAGTCCAGCATACTCTTAGCCAGGTTTGCAGGCAGGCTCAGTGCATTCAGACAAACTTGGGACAGCAGGGAGTTAATCCCCTCTTTAATCAACCCTGGCCTGACCAACACGTGTGCCAGGACAGGCAGGAAGAATGGCCACTTTGATCACTGTTTGGACTGGGGAATGTGCTTCTCCTATTTCCTGGCTGGAACTCCTGAATAATCATTTCAACAAATTCTAAGCACTTCTTATTAACGTATTTATTAGTTTATGCAAGTTCTCAGGCCAGGTGCTATGTAGTCATTCTGAAGAATGACTACAGTTGAAGGCTGAAAATCTCATTCCTCATGACATCTGACAGATGACAAATCACAGAAGAAAAGCATTAGGAGAATTATGATCATCTTTGTCAGTGAGAAACTTAATAATAGAACCTTCACAGGGTATTTTCTACCACCTTTACTATTATTCCCTGGAGAGCAGCACAGCTACTTATATTTTATGAAATTTCCCCTGGAAATTATAAAATGTGTGTGATATTCACCTTTTAACCTAACTTTCATCCTAAGATCATGCTGCTTGCTGAAGACCTTAAAATTATAATTATAGCATCATGATTTTTAAGCAAAAGTCAAATTTAGGGTTTTAATAAAGTTTTTAACCATAAAAAGCAATCTAGTTCCTTTTTCATTTCATTTCATTTCTTTCTTTTTTCCTTACTATTTCCTCTTTCTCTTTCTTACTTTTCTCTCTTCTTTCTTTTTCTCACTTCTTTTCTCTTTCCTTCCTTTCTTTCTCACTTTTCTCCTTCCTTCCTTCCTTCCTTCTTTCTTTCTTTTTCTTTCATCCTTTCTTTTTCTTTCTCTCTCTTTTTTCTTTTCTTTTATTTCCTTTCCCACACCTAGAAATGTCCAGGGGGCTTACTCCTGGCTCTGCACTCAGGTGTCACTCCTGGCATATAGGATGCCAGAGACTGATCCCAGATCAGCTACATACAAGGGAAGCATACTAATCACTATATTTCTCTTGCCTCTAAAAAAAAGAAGCCCTTGAGAAGTGCATATTTAGAGTTGGGCCTAACCCTCAAACAAGTTAAACTTGTACCTGTCTTCTTAATAAATAAACTGATAAGCATGGTTGATGCCTCTTCAGGTGGATCTGGTAACTAGGAATCCTGAAACTTGTATCAGTAGAATATAGTATGTAGGCAAAAATGTTCTGATTAAATTATAGGGCTTTTAGTACTTCTATCTTTTTTCTGGACTAATGTACATCTTAAATCATATCTTTCTAATAACATAAGTACTTCCTTACTGGTGAATCTATCATTTAAATTTTTTAAACATTCATCTAAAGACCAAGTAACTGATCAGTTTTCACCTTCGCTCTATATTATTTTACTTTTGAAAGACCCAGAAAGGGAAAACTTTAAGAACTGAAACCTCATAACACTCTTGTTACAACTAATTCTTTTAAGTTAGTTTAAAAATGCAGGGTAAAACGTTATCTTCTAATTCTCACTTCTTACTTACCAATGTTCATTTCTCTTTTAAATATTAGCCTCACTAACCCTGAACTTCTTCACAAAGTACAATTTATTCCTTTTCTAAATGTTCAGAACTCTCATCATAAAATAAGCAATTTCTTTCTTTTTTTACTATGGAGAAAAAATTTTTCCCTTACTAGTATTCAAGGTTTGGTGGTTTTTAAACTCTTCAAAATAGTGAACAGAATTCTCATAAGTACTCCATGAATTAAGAGAAAAGACACCAAGTTGCAGAGAGTTGACAAAAAAAGGGCAGGAAAGAAAGTGAGCCTACATGTGCCTGCCACCACTCATGCTCTCCTCAATCTATCTCCATAAAGAAAACTCTGCTGACCTGGAGCTTTCGGTCCCCGTTCGCTTCAAGCTGTTGGGATTTCGGATGAGTTTGTCCAACATGTTGACAATCTGCCCAAATTTAGGTCTGTCACTTCTCTCCTTCTGCCAGCAATCTAGCATCAGCTGGTGGAGTGCAATGGGGCAGTCCATCGGAGGGGGTAGTCTGTAGCCTTCCTCTATGGCTTTAATCACCTATGGAAGAAAACAGAATGGTATGCTAAGCTGCCAGACAAGCTGTTGTTAGAGGTTTACCCCCCTGAGTGCATGTTCCCTGTACATTAAGCTGCCAGCAAGCCTGACTGTGGGACCAGCTCCAACTCTTATCTCAGAAGCCAAAACTGGACCGAAATCTCACTGGCAGTGGGGGAGGGAAGCCAGCTGCTGCTGTGAGATGCTTACAAATGACAATCTACACTGATAAGACACTTGTATGTAAGTGCATCATGCATACAGAACTACAACATGGTGTGGGCATGATGTCTGGAGATCGTATGACAATGATCTTACTCATTTTGCTACCAGTAGTAGATAAACAGTCTCAACTAGACACTGTTAGTCCTTCCTTAGGAAACAGTCTTCAAAATATGAGGAATATGAAGCTTTGCTACCTCATTTCAAGTCAATTTTTTCTTGCTCAGACAGTTTATTCGTGAGTACCAGAGTCAGCCTCTAACACTTTCAGTCTAGAGATCTCTACTTTTCTCTGTGCAGTCCTACCAGAAACCCAACCATTATTACTTTAGGAGTAGCAAAATATGCTCAAATGCCATTTCTGTGTCTCTGTCTTGGTATGAATTGTAATTGTTAAGTAGATTAAAAATCTGTAACTTTGGGGCCGGGCGGTGGCGCTGGAGGTAAGGTGCCTGCCTTACCACGCTAGCCTTGGATGGACCGCGGTTCAATCCCCTGTGCCCCATATGGTCCCCCAGGCCAGGGGCGACTTCTGAGTGCATAGCCAGGAGTAACCCCTGAGTGTCACTGGGTGTGGCCCAAAAACCAAAAAAAAGAAAAGAAAAAAAAATCTGTAACTTTAAGTAGATTACAAATTTGTCAAAAATGTCTCTTATTAATCTTTTAGACTTGATGTTATCATCCTTGCTGTGCCAAGATAGAACCCATGGCCTTACTCATGCCAAGCATGTGCCCTACCTTTGAGTTACACCCTACGCTAATATTTACATAGAAAAGGAAGGTCCTTACACATCTAAGGAGAGAAGTTATATGGTAGATGATAATTATCTCCTTGCCTATAGACACCTCTCTGACTAATAAGACAGAAATAACTCCTTCAAAGGTCTTTCTTTTCTAATTCTAATTTTCAAAATCTATCTTGTCTGGTCTTACAGTATTTTTTAATTAGCTTTTCTCTACACTTTTCTAAGTCTTGGTGTGTATCCCAGGAATGTACTGTGGCTTGAGTCAGGCAAAATTTAAAGGAGGGTTTACTTCATTCATTTAACTGGCTAGATTTAATTCAGTTAGGCTTGTTTTTTGTGTATGCATCCTACTGATGCTTTGATTTATGTGACTGGCCAAAAATTCTTTACATCAATCACTTTTCCATTTTGTTTGAAGTCTGTAAAAGAGTTGGGAGTTTAACAAGCAGTTACAGCTACGTCTAGTTAGGTAGATTACCCATGGCCATCCTCAGAAAGTAATTCTATTATTCAGTTGGGCACCAGAATCAACGCTCATTTAACCAGACCACTATTTCCACCATATTTTGATTTATTCAAGCTTTTTTTTTTCCGGGAGTGGGGGTTTAAGACCACACACTATGACAATCAGACACTCAGGGGTTATTCCTGGTTATGCACTCATTAATTGCTCCTATTTGAGGGACCAGATGGGACACTCGAACATAGAACCTCAGACTGTCTTGGGTCAGCTTCAAGCAAGGCAAAAGCCCTATCTGTGAGGTCACACTTTGGCCCCTACCAACTACACTACTTTTATCTATTTCTTTCCTTTTCTTTTCTTTTTTTTTTGAGTTATTGGGTCACACCAGGCAGCGTTCAGGGGTTACTCCTGGCTCTATGCTCAAAAATCACTCTTGGCAGGCTCAGGGGACCATATGGGATGCTGGGATTCAAACCACCATTCTTCTGCATTCAAGGAAATGCCCTACCTCCATACTATCTCTCCAGTTCTTATCTATTTCTTTTAAGCAAATTTCTATATGTTATCTCACTAAACATTAAATATTTCTAGAAATTATACCAGGTCAGTTTTATCCTCTCTTTGCTCATCTTTGTGGTGTACAATGTTGACTCTAGACATAATAAAGACAATTTACAATAAACTGATGATAATGCAAGCAAATTAGGCTGATGCCAGGGTAACATAGTTTACTCTTATTCCTGAGAACACTTAATTCTTCCCTTAGTTTCCCTATCCAGCTTGTAAGTGCCAGCTTGGAAAAAGTTTCTGGTTTAATAAAGCGTATTTTCTCTGTTTAAATGAATATTTGTCGGGATAGGGGCAGGGGATTATAACAAACAAAAAAACTTGTTAAGTGTGACATATTTTCAATAGTTATATTAACTCCTTTTCCATATGCCAAGGACATGCTGCTCATGAAAGAATTTCTCCAGTTTCATTTCCTATTGATTCCTGTTCTACACAGAATCCAAAACAAATGCATGTTAAAAATGCATGTGAAAAAGAGATCAATATCATTTGTGGAAGAGCAATAGCATCAGATGCTTTGAGGGGTTGGAGGGAGCCATGAATAAAACCAGTCAAGTGAAAGTTTGAGACAACAAAACATGTTTTCATATAAAAATAAAAACTAAAATACATATATAGGTTATTTATATCTAGTTAACTCTGAAAGATTGAAAAATCAAAAAATTAATATTTTCTACTCTTGAATATTTTGATCATGATTAACAACTGAAATAAGGGCAAGTTTGATGGCCATTTAAGAAATGAATGCATCTACAACTTGCTCTTTTACCATCACTTGTCTCTCTTCCTGTTCAACTTTAACCAAATGTTGCTATAAGACACTGCTTTAAGATATCTGGAAGGCATAATCACACCAAACAATCCATTACACACCTTTCACCTCTATAGTCTTCTCCAGCCTGTAATTATCTATCAGTGATGTTAGCTGCTGTCTTTCTTCTCATCAGCAATGAACCTCCCTTTATAATTTACAGATGATAGAATGTCAACACAACCATTCCTCTTAATTTGGTGAGAGAATTCCTTTTGTCCCACTCAATATGAAGTGCATAAGCGTTTTGATTGTTCTGAACATTCTTTGACTGTTAAGGTACCTATTTCTTCAGTGCAGCTGGTTTTTCGTGTAATTGCCAACACTGTTTCACAACAAGGCAAGACAATCTGGAGACATTATATATCAGAGAATTATTTTTAAAGAGGAGTTTTCTGTGTTATAATCATTGAATACACTGATAAAATGCCATGGATTTGTAAACATGATCCGATGTACCTCATAGACTAATAAAAACAAGTTAAGAATTAGCCATTCGTTTTCATCTGATTCCCAGCTCTTCTGGACTTAAAACCTTTACAAAATCAACAAATATGTGTTCTAGGAAGATCTCTTTTCTAGTGTTTCTTTTTTCTTTCTCACTGGAGATGTTGTAATTAAATTCTATTACTCTGGAATCTTATTAGTGTCATTATTGAATGCTTTTCTGAAATTGCAGGCATTGTGGATACTCTCTTACCAAGTAGTCCAGATGGTACATTAAAGGGATGTGCATAATTTACAAAGGGTCATTTAGTGAAGCTTTATTTTAAAGTCCTCAAGGGGCAAGCTCTAATTACAACTATGCAAGCTTTTAAATATTCACAAGTTTTCGTCCAATAAACCTTTCATGTCAATTGGATCACATGTGAAATTCGTTTTTCACATATCAGTGTATCTTCTAAAAATCCAAAATTTTGTTTTGTTCTAGTATTGAGTATGAAAGAAATAAAATAAAACCCTAGTTCATATCAATATCTACCACTCAATGATCTATCTCTCAATAGATACATCTCAGTCATGTAATATTGGACTTTGATATTCAAAACCTTAAGGTGTAACTAGATTGTCAGACCCATTTGTATGAAGAATTTTAAGATTAATGCATTACTTTAAGCTCAAGTGACTACTCCATTATATACTACTGCAAAACTTCCCGAATCTCAATGTAAAGTCATAATTCAGAACATAATACTCACATCTTGATTGGACATATCCCAGTAGGGTCTCTCTCCATACGACATCACTTCCCACATAACGATGCCATAGCTCCACACATCACTTGCTGATGTGAATTTACGATAGGCAATGGCTTCTGGCGCAGTCCACCGGATAGGAATCTTGCCACCCTGTGAACATTCAAACCATAAGTTATCCCCTAAGTACATTAGTGCTGCAACACTTTAGATTCTGAACACTGTTGCTCTTTGCCAATCAGAACAACAGCATTCCTGAGACAGCCATTCAGTAATAGAGACCTGTTTACATTATATTAAAGTCTTCCAGGTTGAGAGCGTTGCTCTCGTGTGTGTGTGTGTGTGTGTGTGTGTGTGTGTGTGTGTGTGTGTGTGTATTAGTTACAGGGAAGTAAACAAGTAATGCTTCCAATTATATTTTAAAAGGAAACCTATTATTGCACTCTCAGGCTATGTTGGAAAAGAAATGGAATCTCAAAGTTTATATACTTATTTTATTTTATCCATGAACTCTTAATGAATTTGCAATTGATACTGATTTAGACTTGTCTGCTCCTTTTACTCGCTAATTCTGTATTAACATTGCTTCTAAAATCACGAATATATAGTAATATAAGAATATATATAGTAATATATAAAGCTAGAAGACAGTACAGAGGTTAAGGCACATGTCTTATTATGTAGTTGAGTCCAGTTCAATCTCTGGCACTGCCAATTGTGTCCTGAACACTGCTAGCACTAATCCCTGAGCACAGAGCTAGGCATAAACCCTGAGTATTACTAGATGTGGCTCAAGTAGGCCCATATTCCTAAATGCCACTATCCATCACCCAGTCACTCAACTTTTCTTTGACATTAGGAATACATGCCAAATGCCTAGAGGATAATATGTTTAAAGTTTATTAACAGAACCAAACATACCAGATGGTTGAGTCATTCCTACTTGATGGGTTGAGGACAGGATTTTGCATATTATTTAATTAGGAGGAAAAAAAAAACTATGAAACTGGTAAAGCCATTTATAACTTTTCAGAAAGTTTTAAGTGCTACACCCCATATCTTATTTAAATATGCTTACGTACAGGGTGGTTTTAACTGCATTTCAAATGTTCTGGGATTGTACCTGAGAAAATGAATTCAACTTGAATGAATTCAAGTGGGAATTCATTTTCTTAAACTATTTAGGAGGATATCATTTTAAAGTTTTCCTGGCTTCATTAAGGTAGTTAAACAGGACAATAATTTGTACTTGAAATTGCATGGGCTCACTGCAGTTTACTCTGAAAACCCAGTGTATTATATTCATACTCATTACATAGAGAAGGTCACTTGTGTGCCTTCTGCCTTCCTTAAATATTTGGTTAAGGCTTTATCTATGTAAATATATCATTCTAAGTCTCCTTTAACTGTCCTCTCTTTAACTCTTGTGAAAAAAATATGAAAGATATTTAGCATTCACAAAGATATATTCTTCCTAAGGTGAATGGGCTGGAACTCAAGAGAGGATATGTACGAGAATCAAAATAGAGTCAAAGAACAAACATGTAGAAAACTCCACCAACAAACTAAACAGGAAAACACTAGTAATTGGATACATCAGATGCAAAATGATAATGGTGAATTAAAGAGGAAGATGGCTGGGGAATGTCTAGTACTTGTTGATGTTAAGTGTCAGTGCTAATGACCAATAACTTTTATGATTCAGGTTTCTTCCATTAGTATTGTATATTCTGATTGTCCAACTAAGATAGCCTAGTCATTAACTGTATAGTGATAACTGTTAACTGTGTTCTAATTCAAACTTATCTTCTAGTAGTAAAATGATGGTCATAGACACTGGAAAACCTGCTATAACGTAAATGTTTCATAAATACTGTATATTTAAGAATATGATCAAACAGAAATGTAGCACTGAAATATTTAAAATAAGAACTTTTTTTTTTTTTTTTGGTTTTTGGGTCATACCCAGCAGAGTTCAGTGCTTACTACTGGCTCTTTGCCCAGAAATCACTTCTGGCAGTACCAGAAACCATGGAGAATGCTGGAGAATAAAACCAAGGTTATCTGTGTGCAAGGCAAATGCCTTACCCACTGTGCTAATCACTTCAGTCCTACTAAGTAAGATTTTTTTTAGTAATAAAAAAGCAGCAAATAATAACCTAAAATAGAAAGGAAGGAATGAAAGAAGGAAGAAAAGAAGGAAGAAAGGAAGGAAGGAAGGAAGGAAGGAAGGAAGGAAGGAAGGAAGGAAGGAAGGAAGG
>PVKC010005029.1:0-13569 GCA_004027635.1 Crocidura indochinensis | reverse complement strand
AGTATCAAAGCCCTGATCTTCCTTACCCTGGTGGTGTAGGCTGCTTCTGGATCATCTTCAAGCACTCGAGACATGCCAAAATCAGACACTTTGCAGACCAAGTTGCTATTAACCAGAATATTCCGTGCAGCCAGGTCTCGATGAACATAGCTCATATCAGATAAATACTTCATTCCAGATGCAATACCACGAAGCATGCCTACCAGCTGAATGACTGTAAATCTGCCATCATTCTTCTGAAGAGGAGAGAAATGAGGAATCAGCTTATCAGCATTTTGCCCAATTCACCTTCACAATACATTTATTACTTGAATTTCTTTTGATATCTATATCTGCCAGGTGATGATATTCCATATTATTTCTTGTCCTTTCTGACTAAAGTCATAACTCATTAATAAGGTGTATTCTAGAAATAGAAATTGCCAAAGCCTCTTTATCCGGGCATGTCATCCCTTTTCTTTGGCCCCCAGAAAAGTGGGAGCAGGGTTCGGCAAAGTCAAGAGACACTCAGTTGTTGTGGTGATTTTGTCATCTAGATGCTCAACTATGTACACACTTAGCCCAGCAGCAGGGAGATTATTATTAGACCAAATAAATATATGCAACTATTGTTTGCAACTATTACTAAGCTTGAGAAATACCACCCTTACTATTCAAGGAAGAGACCTCTTTTTGAAGTCTTTTCTCAGCGGGCCTTCTCATTTTAACTTTCCTTAAATTATGGTAGCAGTAAGGAATTTGTAACCTGTAACAGATGTACATTGTCCAACTTTAATGAATCTATAATTTAAACACAATTTATGAATAAATCTCATCTTCATCATGTTCATCCATGAACATGGATTATTGAGTAGTCTTAAAGAAATCAAATCATTCTCTATTCTGCCTCTTCCTCCTTTGACCTGTTAACAGTAAGTTCATGCATACAACCAAGTGGAACAAATACAATGAGTTTGTTAGAGCTTTTTAAATATAAGCATTCTTGGGTTTAATATAAACTAGTCACCTACCCTTAGGAATGCATCCAGGGAGCCATTCTCCATGTACTCTGTTATGATCATTACTGGTTTACCTAGAGTTTTCAGAAAGGAAAACACAAACTGTTGATGAGCACTGCAGTTAATGAGATAAAAATGGGCTGTGCACGATTTTACTGCCAAGACACCTGTCTTGTGTGATCTAATTTAATTAAAACAAGCCAAGCTTATGCCTCAGCTGTGGGGAGCTAGGAATGAAATATTCAAAGGACGAATAGGTTTAAATTCCATCTGGAAGTTTAACCCTTTGCATGGATTCTTGGCAAGGTCTTTAACTAAAGAGGCCTCCGGTATCTGGGGAGTACAGCAATGGATAATTGTCCTCTCAAACAAGGGGAAGAAGATAAATGGACAGGCTTGTTTAGAGACAGAAAAAAATCTTGAAGGTAATTAATTGTTTCCCCCAAGAACTAGTTGAGGGATGTGAAAGGACTCGCTGAATAGAGAGATTTTTTTTCCACTTATTTAGACATACAGGGAGCAGACGTTGTATTGGATACTTCGTTATACACTTAGAAAGAAGACACTAGTAAGCCCAGAGCACAGCCAGGTGTGTCCTCCCACCAAAATTTATAAAAAAGAAATTCTTCTGGTCTCATTCAGGTCAGAGCACATATTCTCCCTTTTGCCCTTTCCTAGTTTTAAACGTATTCTAGTTATTCTTTTCAGCTTCCAGCTTCAGCAACAATTACCACCACAAATATTACAGAAAAGGTTTCAGACCCTATTTTATCTGAGCCAGTAGCTTAAATTCAGTGTTAAAATATTCTTGTCCCACCCTTCCAAAAAAGAATCAAAATGATTTTCATGTTCTGGGACAGGAGAACAGCACCCTTATTTCCATTTCCTGTCTCTGGGCCTTACAAATATGCATTCTTCAATTTCTAAGTTTCTGGTCATGGATTCAGGTCTGACATCTGTTCTTTAATTTTAAAGGGTATTTTTGGAAGAGAAATGCTACAAGGCACAAATGCTTAACATTTCACTGCAAGGAGGGCTAAAGAGTCTGAACAAGATTATGTGGAAGAAAATTTAAGTATTAATTTTATTATCCAAAAATGTGCTGTAACTAGTGCTAGGGAGGTAGAACAGGAATTAAGTTGCTTGTTTTATATGCAATTGCTATCAGTTCAAATTCCAGTACTGTATATGGTCCTCTGAGCATCAAAAGGGAGTTGTCCCCAAGACATCAACAAAAAATAACTGGAATCATGAAGGCTGCTCAAAAAAGCTGAAGCTCAGGGGATAGAGCGATATTACAGTGGGTATGCTGTTTGCCTCACAAATAATTGACTGGCTTTGATTCCCAGCATCCCTTATGGTTCCTTGAGCCCACCAGGAGTGATTCCTGATCGTAGAGGCAGACAATAACTCCTGAGCATTGTCATGTATGTCCAAAAATGAAAGAAAACACATTTTTCCAAAGCAAACTTTGATGGATATGTAGACAGTTGGGACTTAGACATTCAGCTATGAAAATGATTATGAACATCACTTCTAAAATGTTCCTCAAATGATACTAAACAGATCTTCTACCCACCATGTCATAAAAGAGAGATTTCTTTGAATGAGGGAAAGGGGTCTTGTCTTCACTACAGGCTTTGTAAAAGAAAAAATACTCTCTTTTAATATAATCTACTTTGTGAGTTTGGTCTCTGATGGCATTTTTGGTACCTTGTCTGAGAAATCCTTTCCAAATAAATATTTTGGCTTTGAAAATGGTGCCGTGGAGTTTTTATTTTTAAGTGATAAATGGAAAATGACAGAAAGAACAGGAATCTTGGTGTAGATCAAAGAAGCAAACCCACTGCCAGCTTTTCTTGGTGAGTGGACAGGGTAGACCCAATGACCTTCCTTCCTTCTGCCACAGAAACAGGAAGCACCATGTTCTCCAATACATTCACCCTTTCCATCTGGAACTGCACCCCTTCCACTGAACAAAGGCATTTATATGAGGTCTAATTAACCTGCCTCAATCAAAAACTACTCTGTCAACTTAGAGAAAGAAGGAGGTAAGTTTTCTTGGTGGTGGCACATTTATTTAGTACATGTTTCTTTTCACCTGATCCCTCAGAGGGAATGGGACAAAGGGTATACCATCTTAAAAAATGGGGTAAGAATGTAAGTGCAGAGAATTTATAATCTCCCTGTCAATTACAAAAGTTACTCAAGTAATTTCTAGTAATGAAGTCTCACACTCTTACCTTCTTACCTCCCTATTCTGAATGTGGGCATCACCTTTATCATTCTCTGACATTCCTTGTTAATTAATAGTGTCTGTTTGCCAGGCCCTTTTAAGAACTCTCCCAGGGAAATGAAGATGCATGTATCAATAGGTAGAGGGCTTTAGAAAGGGGCTCATAGATTGGGGGGGGGTGGAATCCTCAAAATAGGCAGGGAAGCAGTAGAGTGAGTGGAGGGAGAAAGGGGGGGCTTTTCTTCTAAATCATTTTAATTCAGTGACAACTGCATTATGCAAATGTACCCAGTCATTTATAACAGTTACAGCTGTAATAGCTACAGGTTTTAGAGGCACGGTGGGACTTTAATACAAAGATCCCCTGTTTCTTCGCTCTTCGACAGAGGTGCTATGAAAATCAATGTCTGCACAGGAAAAACACCCCCAGCCAAACAGAGTCTCTTTTTGAGAAAAATGGACCTGCAGAAGTATTTAAAGGGAATGTTATCTTTTAATTAAAGGACTGGAAGGCTCTGGGCAGCCCCAAGGACATAGGCTACAGAAAAATATCCTGTCTGTTAAACTAATCTTAAGAAGCAAATGGAGCTATTCTATGCTAATTATAGCCTTCATCTGAGGTGGAAAATTACTTATCCTTAGCACCAAGGTTCTTTTTTATCCAAGAATCCTGAAGATGCAGAATGATGTCTTTCCTAACATGTCATAAATGTTCATTAACATGAAATATATTTATATATAGATATATATTCCAAGCATTATGATTAGTATGCTCAATATTGCCTCCAAATTGACTTTAGAAGGCAAGTTTTATATCTGCTTCTATTTCTATAAAAAATCTCAAGCAAGGAAACAATGGAAGAAGAAGCAACTGGCTAAGACCACCTGTTTTCAAAACAATGAACTGTGTTAGATTTGACTGCTAAGCCCAAAAGTGTCCGGGTAGAGTTCTGGAGTCTGACACTTTAGTCCAGTCTATGAGCACTTTAAAATCTGCACCCTAGGGGTCTTATCTCATCTTTTGAAAGAATTCTCCAAGGAAAACTCTCCAGGAAACTCTTCCTACAAGATTTCTTGTATTTGGAGGTAAAAGCTGGGGCATGTCTGAGCTAGTATATGAAGTTGGCTTTTAAATTTTGTGGATATGCAATATTGTTCCTGAAATCAATAATCCCATAAAAGTCAGCAGGCTGAATCAGAAGATGCAGATCCTGCTCATATGTGTAAAACTAACCTGGATTTTGGTATATGAGGGTTGTCCAAAAAACCTGAGCCCTAGTGATCTTAGGAACCTCTCGAAATAAATTTGGTACCAGTCAAAACTTATGTACATTAGACCCTATAAGGTTTGGTGCTCCCTAAATTCTGTGCTGTTTAAGAGTTAAGAATCTATTTAGAGGGGCCGGGCGGTGGCGCTGGAGGTAAGGTGCCTGGGCTAACCTAGGATGGACCTCGGTTCGATCCCCTGGTTCCCCATATGGTCCCCCATGCCTGCCAGGTGCGACTTCTGAGCGAATAGCCAGGAGTAACCCCTGAGCGTCAACAGGTGTGGCCCAAAAACAAAAAAAAACAAAAAAAAGAATCTATTTACTTATTTTTATAATATTTTTTTGAGGAGGCAACTATTGCTCAGGAGAACATGAAGATTAAACCTGGGACTCCAGCATGCAAAGAATGAGCTCCAGATCCTTGAGCTATCCCCAAGCCCTAGCTTTTGAAATTTTTAGTAACCTTATTTCAATTCTAAAGATTTTGTACAGTAGATCTTTTATTATCATTCAATATCTTGTATTCAATAACATTTCCTAATATCATTAATTAAAAATAAACAACCCTAACCATACTGAACAAAGCACTTCATTCTAGTACTTGTTTTTGATATGTGTCCAATTTACTCAATGATTCAAAGAATATAGAAATGACACTAAATAAGGACCCTTGCACCTTAATGTCCTATTCTCCCACTATGCCCCAATAAAACAGTTCATTCTTCATTCTGAGATACAAGTGGGCACAATATGAAGATGTTCTGCCATGTACCTAAAATCCAGGAAGAGGCCTCTTGACCACCATGGAGATAGTAGAGCCTCAAGTCTACAATATTCTTGACATATAGTAACTATAATTGCTACTGATGCTTCTGGATCTACAACACCTTCAAAAGTCACTGCTTTGGCTGCCCTGACCATGCAACACATTATACATCTTTTTAGCCTGTCTTACTGAGGCACTCAAGGTTTGCTTCACAAAACGCATCTGTTGAGCTGTGTCATATTTCAACTAAAGCATGGTTCGCAGGATCAGCGAATGCTAATAGACTAAAAAGAGACGGTTCAACCAGGTGTTATTGTAAATAGGTGTTGAACTGTGACGGCCATAAATCAGGCAGATCAGACAAGCAAATCCCCCCAATATAATAAAGATTCCCCAGATTCCCTCCCTGCATCTGGAATTGACGCTTCAAGCACAAGTGGTGGTGGGATGTTGTTGTGTTTTATATGAAGAGTACTTAAAATTTATTTCACCTACCATCTGGTTGTACCTATGCTGTGACATTTAGTTTGGTCTAGCAAAGATTTGAAAGATGTTGAGGCCAAGCCCAACCCTACACCATTCATTTCCCTATAATCTCACACAAGCTGCTATGGAAATAGGGTCTCAGCCTAAACCATAGGCCCATTTAGAGCTGACTGCAAGATTAATGACTTGTCCTGCACTGATTTTCTCCTATTAGCAATCAGTAGGTCGACTCCATCTGTCATTTCCCTGGAAAGAAAATGTGTGTTTAATTTGTCAATGATCTCTACCTTAGCTTTATAAAGAGAGAGACCCACAGACCCACGTACATTTGGTGACAACGCCTTCCAGGTGAATAATATTTGGGTGGTCAAACTGTCCCATGATGCTGGCCTCACTTAGGAAGTCTCTCCTCTGTTTGTCTGTATAACCAGCTTTCAGGGTCTTGATGGCTACAAAGATTTCTCTCTTCCCAGGCACTTTGAGACGTCCACTACACACTTCCCCAAACTCACCTGAGGGGAGAGAAAAAAGAATTTACGCTAGACCAAAAATATATTCAAGAATAATAGCTAACATTTGTTAAGGATTTCTTTCAAGTCATGCACTATGACTAATGTTCTACATAGATCAGGGAAATTTCCTCTATGTAACTATATTTACATAGAGATATACAATAAACCCACATACTTAAAATAAATTGTACCCATGTATTTATTTTCTAGAAGAAAACAGATTTATGAGACAGACACTGAGACACTTACCAACTCCTATGACTTTTTCAATCTTAATGCAGGATGCATCGATTTCTTTGGCAAATTCTCTAACAGCTTGATTGGGATCTTCATAAGTAAAAGGATCAACATAAGTTCTAACACCTGAGTAATAAACAGGCAATGGGTTGGTTGAATAAGTCTTCATAATTAATGATACAACAATGCTCTCTGCTTCCAAAAATACTTAGCATAGAAACAGTTTTCTTAACATGAGAAAAATACTTAGCATAAGCATCTGAAAATGTTTAGAATCCTGCTCTGGTTTTCATTTGTGGGCAAACAAAGAGCTGTTAGCTACTTAAGAGGCTGCAGCACTACTGACTTCCTGGAATGTCTTCACACTTCAAGGCCAAAACTTTAAAAACAGCCCATCCCAGAGAGGGAGAGAGGAATGTGTGCACTGAATATTGTCCCAATTCATTGCTTATGTCAAGCTACCATCTCCAGCTATCCTCTCTTAGGGAAAACAATGGAAAATGTCCTACTCATTTGGCCAAGTCTACTGGCTGTCACTCTTACAACTAAGTATGTGACCAATTAAAACCAACTTAGAGTAAAGTTAGTAATAGACATGAGGCTTAATGTCGGCTTGCTGATCTAAGAGCAAAACTATATTGGAGGTGGACAGAATGATCATTTTAACTGTATGCTAGCTGACAAAGAAAAGGACTGCACTTGACCTTTTTAAAATTAATATCTTTACTTTAGCACCATGGTTACAAACATGTTTGTAGTTAGGTTTCAGTCATAAAAATGTCATCTCCCCTTAACCTTCCCATGACATTCAATTTCATTCTGTTTTGGAAAACAAGATGCTATAAGGATAGATATTGAAGAATTCATGGCAGCTTCTATTGAATTTGTTGGATAGGGCTTGGTTGTCAATAGCTTGATCACCAGAACGAGAAATATTATTTAGCTATACCTCAAAGTTGCTTGCAAACTAAATTCAAACTGTGAACTCTAGGGAATTCAAAGATCTCTGAGGTAAGATGTGTTTGTAATTGTTGAGCCCTTTTTTCTAGCATTAAATTCTCTCTGCTGAAACTCCAGCACAAAAAAAGATTAAAAAAAACTAGAATGATAACTTTTTATGATATATGGAAATATAGAATAAAAATAGGTGGAGCAAAAGAAGAATCTAAACAAATTACTCCAACCTCATTTTGAATTTCACTTTCAATCATCCCAAAACCCTATTTTAGTTTGAATTACCCATCAACATTTTTGACAATTTTATAAATGGAACATGTGAATATATACTGATAGCCACATGATATTTAGTTAAGCAGAAAACATAAAACATGCTCTAAAAGTGAAATTACTTTTAATCCAGATTTTGGTACCTTGGTTCAAATGTTTCTCTTCATCTGCTTCTTGTTTTGCTTTACTGTATTTACTCCGTCTATTAAGAAAATGTACAAAAAAAGAAATTATTATTAATAGTTATTAGCACAAGTCATAAGACATACCCATTGTTACTCTACATACATAAATCTGTAAAATGTGCTATACATGGTTACCAGGTAAGAATACTGAAGATTAGCTAGGATGCATGCAGAGATAGGAGTGAACCTTAAGCAAATTGGTTGGGGCCCAAATACAAAAATACCTAGAAATATGAGAGTGCCTGGGTAGTGAATGTGCCTCCAAGTATAAACATAAGACAGTCTGTTCTTAACTAGAATACAAAACTGATTCTAAATATTCATAAAATCACTATAAAATCCTTGGAAGAAATATATTTGCTTATTGGCTGATTTTTACATAAGTATATATGTAAATATATAAGTGAATTCTGCATAAATCAAAAGGCAATAGTGTTCTTTATGATATAATAGGTAATGCTAAGTACTGTTGCTAAACCCACCAACAGCACAGAAAAACTCATGATATTCTTGTAATAATAAAATTGTGGTTATTGGTTTCAGGTGCTATGTGCAAATAACTATTACTAATTATTACTGAAAATTTTAAGCTAAATATTTGACTTTTGTTATGTTAGATTCTATAAGATTTGCGAGAGAACTTGTAGAAATAAATATAAAAAGTTTTCATTTGTAGCTCAAGTCTCTCTATATAAAAAAAATTAGCCATAAGATTTGAAATAAGAATTTTGTTCTATAACCTTTGGCAGGGTGGAGTCTAGTTTTGTTATTAAAATGTGAGAAATCCCATATCTTGAGTCAATAATTTCAATTTGTTTTTAATACCACACACACACACAAACACACACACACACACACACACACACACACACACACACACACACCAGAAGCTGTAAAATAAGTACCAGATAAGGTGCACCAAGCCTCCACAGCTGAAAATGCATTCCTAACACAGAGATCATCCTCTATAACTATGATTCCACAAGGTTCTGCACCCACATGTTTAACCAAATTACATGAGTAGTTGGCTAAATCTATGAACATGTATCTGAACCCATGTAACTGAACTTAACTTGCTCAAGGGTCACCTTGATAGATATCGCTAAAAAAATAATAATAAGCAACTTTGATGATACTGCAGCTGCCTAAACTTGAGAGCAAATTAGTAAAATAGAATACGTGCTCATCACAAAGAACAAGAACAATGTGCTAGCATGGATGTGGAGAGAAAGGAACTCTCATTCACTGCTGGTGAAAATGCTGTCTGGTCCAACCTTTCTGGAGAACAATATGAATATTCCTCAAAAAACTGGAAATTGAGCTCCCATTTGATCTAGCAATTCCATTCTTAGAGATATACCCTAGAATACAAAATCTCAATACAAAAATGCCACAGTGCTGCTATTTTCATCGCAGCACTATTTACAATAGCCAGAATCTGGAAACAGCCCAGATGTCGGACAACAGATGGGTGACTAAAGAAAGGGTGGTATAGATACATAATGGAATACTATGTAGCTAACAAAAAAAAGTCATTAAACTACCCTATATAAAACATGTGCCTCCGACCTGAATACTATCATCCTGTCCTCTATCCTATATTTTTTTTGAAGGTGAGGGGGAGAGATTTCTAAGCAATTCTCAAGAAGCCAGGGCCCACCCTATAATAATACTTGGCAAAACAGCTAAGTAGTTTGTACTGGAGAAATATAAAGCTGTTTGAGTCCTGTGGTCATAGGGAAGCATCAGGGTAATGTTCATTAGTCTTCAAGACTACATGCAGTCTTTGGGGATCCATTTGGTACTACTTGGATCCTACTATTTCCTGGCCCCTAGTCTTATATTTTCTTCAAACATTAAGGATAAATTTGGTCAAGACTCTAAGGTGTGAGAAAGCACTGTGCATAGCAAACTTCCCTGGAGATCAGTGGACTTCCAGTTGTGTGGTTGCCACACACCTCATTCTTAAGACTTTTTGTTTGTTTTTCCTTTTGCCCATGAGCTAATGTGCTCAGAACTTGACTCCCAATGGACTTGGGAACCCCTAGAGTTGTTGGGGATCAAATCTCATTCAAAAACATCCAAGATATGGTTTCCCCACTAAAACTCCAGTCTCACTAATTCCCAAGTTTTTCACATGTAGAGTCAGGTAGGTTATTCACTACAAAGAGGGACTAACAGCAACTGAAATGGCCATATCCATGCAACAAGAATCACTCAAATCAGGGTTCCCATTTTCAAGCTTGTCACCTCCATGCCAATTGTAAACTGCAGTAACGCAGGGGATAGGGTCATCCATCAGATCCTGTAGCCTGTATATACTTCACTGTGAGTTTTTATCCTCTTGCAAGGATTAAATTGGGGAATCACATGCTGCAACTTTTCATAGTGCTCTCATCAAGTGTCTTAGGTCCTCTTCACTATTTGCAAAGTAGAAACTAGCTATGTAAAGAGACTTAGGTGATTACAGTGAACTGAAAAATGCCCATACCTCAGTATTACAATAATCTCATTGGCTTGGAATTTAACTTTTCAAAGGGCAACTGCAACTTCATCAATTTAATTGCATCTTCACAAGAATTAGTTAAAAGCAACCAGGCAGATTTGGATACTTGGTCCCAACATGTTGAGAAATGAGGATAGAGGCCTTCAGCACCCCTCAGGACCCTGAGATGGCTAGTGAGTGTCTACACTAATATCACCAAACTTCACATGCATTCCAAATGGGGATGAATTCAAAGGTGATATGTTAGGATAAAATTATTCATAATATCCTATATCATCTAAATAAATCCACTTAAAATTCACTGCTTTGAAATATAAAAAGAGGAGTTTTTTTTCTTTGAGAAACAACAAAATTCAAGAGGGTTAAATGTCCTGAAATGCAACATTTCAATGAAAAAGTCTGACCCTATTCTATCTGGCACCTCACTTCTTCTTTAAAGGAAATCTGAAATATTGAGTCAGGGATGGACTATAACAACATTTTCATCAGGGAAATACAAGATTTGGTTCCAAGGCTGCGAGAGAGTCCTGCAGACTGAAAGATAGGATCTTATCAGAGCTCCTAAAAGCATTATCTAAAATTACAAGTATAATTTTTAAATCACTTTAGATCTGAAATACTGATATGAATGTCTTTGTTTCAAAAAGAAAAAAAACTTCTCCTGCTAGAAGCAGAGTTCTTTGGTACCAAATGAGGTATCTACCAAGAGGAACCAAGAGCCCAAAAGCCACAGAGCTGACATCCACCACCTTTGCTGAGTAAGGACAAAGGTAGAGGAAATGCAAATGGGAAGAAATTCTTCAGGAGAAGGCTGACATTTGCTTGCAAATTTCTCATCTTTTTAAAACATAGGAGGAGGAATTAAAGAGTGAGCTGAAGGTGCTTTTTAAGGAAACTTCTTTTTTAAGTGTACTCCATGGAAGAGAGGACCCTACCAGGGAATGCAGAAAAAGAAAGCCACGGATGACTGTTCAAAGGCTAATTGCAGCCTATTAACTTTTTAATAATACCCTGGAAACTCCAAATGCCTGAATTCTGTTCTACCTCTGTCACCTGATGACCCTTTCCCCTTGGGCTCAGGATGGGACAAAGTGACCACTATTGTCCCAAGAAAGAAAGTACACACTTAAGCTTATTATTTGGGGAGCTGGCCTGTAGGAAAGCACAGTGTAAAGAAGAGCTAAGCCTCACTGCACAATCCCAGGTAGATCACCTGAAAGGCAACCCCTGGTGGGAGGTTTACTAATGATTCAGACTGGGGCAAGCTGATTAGGAAATGGGAGGGGAATAGATTATGAATGCTCCAGAAAGGAAGCTGGACTCTTGCAAGGGCAGGGCTTAAAGAATAGCCCCTCTTGTCCTGCCCCCACTACAGGTCAACCTTTGAAAGGAAGTGAAGGGCTCTCCCCTCTGCCAAAAGAGGGGTTTGGTGGTTTGGAGGTTACTAATAGACATTGTTTAGGAACTGCATGAGTTTTCCCCAAATTATATATTGTGCTGGCACCTTGACCATTCTATTGAACATACGAATTGTGGATGGAGGCATGAAACTACCCTGGAACAATGCTGCTTTTTATGAGAATACTAACTTTCCTGATGAAGTGGATGGATTTGATTGTGGTGGTCCATTGTTCCAAAACTAATTAGTAAAAGGTAAGCAATGTATTTGCTTCAAGTGTAGATTAGAGAAGATACAGAAATGCAATAATGAGCCACTTCTTCTGAAGGACCCACTCCAATGTTTAATGGCCTCATTCAGGAAGATTCATAAAAGTGATCCTTTTTTCCCCCTTCCTGATGTTGTGATGGTTCTTAAACCAAATGATGTCTAAATGTTCTTCCTGAGCAACATTTTTGAAAGGACTGGAATGGAACCATATGAGTGCAAGCAAGTTGTTTAGAAATGTTCCCTTGTACCATCTGCCCACTAATTGTGTGAATTTACATGACTTCATCAGAGCCAATTTAGGCTAACATTTAAGTGTGTTCATTGTTTCTGATCATAATATTCCAATTAGGAGACATACAGGCACATGATAGTGTTTTAGTTGTATGTGAGCAGTCTGCACCAAAATGGGAAATTTTGCCCTTTGCTAAGATAAAAAAAAGAGTGAAAGTATAACTTTATATTGTAAGCCAGACATGCACAATAACTCAAGATTACAACCCTGACTAAGATCACTGAAGAAATTTAAGATTGTGTTGTGTAGAACGGTTGCTATTAGCTTTAGAGGTGCCTGCTTTTTAGATTCAGTTCTGAAGTCATTAGAATAATCTCAATGTGCCACATTAGAAGTCAAGACAAATGGGTCAGGAGATCCAGCCTTACTTACTCCAGAGTTCATTCAACGAGCCATGTGACCTTCTCTCCATGACTCAAGTTTTTAATAAATATGATGTCAGTGTTGGAATTCAGATTTTCCTAGACATCTGGTTGGACCTTTTACAAACCTTTCTATGGTTATTTCATTTCTGAAGTAATTGCATTTCTTTTTCTTTTATTAGAGAAAAGAGAAGTTTATTACCCTAACAAATGAAAACCCAATATCACTAACAATGATTTGCTGAGAGCAGAATCCACCTGCTTTGTTAAGAGGCAATGCCTATCTCTTATGACCAAATTTCCCTTTAAAACAGGGCTTCTTTAACATTTTCCACTTGCTACCACTTTCACTCAAGAAATTGTGTACATGGTTGGGTAACGCCAGGAGGTGCTCAGAGACTGTTCTTGAGTCTGTGCTCAGAAATGAATATATGTAGGGTCAGGGATTTAAATGAGATTCTTTCTCCTATAAGGCAAGTACCTTACTTTTTGTACTACCTTATAGGCTCTCGTTCAAGAAATTTATGTATTATCTTGTGTATATGAGGTATACACAAACCAAACATTTTATGGATGATAAATCCTACACATAGTTCATAATAAAATTTCTATAACCCTCACATTCACTTATGTAAATCTCTTCTTTTTTTTTTGGTTTTTGGGTCATACCCGGCAGTGCTCAGGGGTTACTCCTGGCTCCATGCTCAGAAATTGTTCCTGGCAGGCACGGGGGACCAGATGGGGCACCGGGATTCGAACTGATGACCTTACTCCTGGCTCCATGCTCAGAAATTGCTCCTGGCAGGCACGGGGGACCAGATGGGG
>PVKC010005028.1:0-34253 GCA_004027635.1 Crocidura indochinensis | reverse complement strand
GCACAGAGGGGACCACTTGACCTGGCTGCCCCGAGGGTGAGGGAGGAAGACATGTGAGGTACGATGGGAAGAGAGGCAGAGGGAGGACGGTTTGGTGAAGGGAATTCCCCTGATTTTATGTTAACATGTACCTAAAATATTATTGTCAACAATATGTAAGCCACTATGTTTAAAATAAAAATTGTTATTATAAAAAAAACAATGTCATTTTTATTTTTGAAGTTTTTCTTTTATGCTCTATGATTTTTTGATTAAATGATATCTGATGCTACTTGAATACATGTCATATTTTTTCAGTGCAATCATCTAATTTTGATTATCTCCTACTTTCTCTGATTTTAAGCACAAAATATTTTAACAGCCATGTTATGATTTTCTCTTTGGTTCTTAGACTATATGGAAAGCTCAGCTTTCATTAAGGAAGACACTGATCCCAAAATTAATTAGTATTCTATTTTCTAATTCCACTGACTATAACTTTCTCTTGGTGCTGATATGTTGTTGAGCTGATGTGATAACATGTTGATGTTATACAATTCATAATAACTCTTCCTGATATATCACAAACTAGATACCATGCATTTATTTTAATGTTTTTCACTCCTAGTTATTTTAATTCTATATTAACTGAAATATTTACAAAATATTGGTTTTCTATGTTTAAGAATGCTTTTAGCTGTTGTAATTTACAATAGCCATAAAATATTCTTAATGATAGTTAAATTCATCTGATTATAATTTTCCAACATTATAACTCTCTCCATATTTTTCTCAGGGGTCTTCCTTTAAACATTCTTCTTCCTGGGCTGTTAAGCATCACTTTATTCTTTAGCTTCTAGCTATCTGACATACTTTTACTATGTTTTTTTTAAAATAACTTGCATATAAGAGAGATCATTCTATCTCTGCTTGATGACTCCAATTAGCATGATACTCTCTAGCTGCATCCATATGTTGAAAATGTGCATGATTTTGTTTTTTTTTTTCTAAGAGCTTAGTAGTATTCTATTGTGTACATATACATGTATGTATATATGTAATAGTTTATTTACCTTATCATTGGACATTTGGATTGTTTTTTGTTATACATATATATATATGTATAACAAAAAACAATCCAAATATATATATATTGATATATATATATATATTGATATATATATCAATGAAAATAGGAGCACAAAGATATAATATAAATAGGGATTTTGAAACTTTGGGATAGAGTACCAAAATTGGAGTTGCTGGATCATATGGAAGTTCAATTCTTCGTTATTTGAGGAGTGTCCACATTGTTTTCCAAAATATTTGAACCAGCCACCATTCCCAACAAAAGTAGATGAGAGGGAACCGGGCAGTGGCACTGGAGGTAAGGTGCCTGCCTTGCCTGCGCTAGCCTAGGACAGACCACGGTTCAATCCCCCTGTTTCCCATATGGTCCCCCAAGTCAGGGGCGACTTCTGAGTGCATAGCCAGGAGTAACCTCTGAGCGTCACCAGGTGTGGCCCAAAAACCAAAAAACAAAACAAAACAAAAAAGTAGATGAGAGTCCCTTTTCCCTCACATTCATGCCAGTGCGGCTTGTTTCATTTTTGTGTTCTAGTATAATTGGTGTGAATGATATCATCTTGTAGTTTTTATTTGCATTTTGCTGTTGATAAGTGATGTGGAACATTTATCCTATATCTATTGACCCTCTGTTTCTCTTGAGAAACTGTCTAGTCATCTCTTCTCCACATTTTTTGTTGTTGTTGTTTTTGAGCTCTTCAGCCTCCTTAATCCATTTTGAATTGATATCTTTTTATTGTGTAAAATAGGTGTATGAGTTTATTGTTTTACTATAACCAACCATATTTTCAGCAGCATTTTTTGAAACAAATTTCCTTGGTTGATATCATCCTTTTAGGTCCTACTTATTAATTATCTTCATATACCTGTGGAACTGCTGTGTACTTTCAATTCTATTTTATTTGTCTGAATATCTGCCCTTATTATTGTACTTCACTACTTGATTACTAAAGTTTTATAATTTAACTTGAAGTGGAGGGAAAAGCCTAAATTTTCTACAATTTCTTTGTCTATTCACTAGCTTTTATTACTCCATATAATTTTTATAGTCTTGTCTATGTCTTTAAAAATTGTTGTATTTTTTCATAGAAACTGCATTAAATGTATATAACACTTTGGTTAGAATTGTTTTTCTTTTGTCTTATTAATTTCTTCAAACCACTAATACAAGCTTAATTTATATTTCCTTGTGCCCTTTTATATTTTAGCAGTGTTGCAATTTTTAATGTAAATCTTCCTTGTATTTGGTAAGTTAATTCTCCTAAGATGCAATTTTGAATGGACTCTTAAAACTTAATTTTTTCCATCTATTGCACTTTGTATGTAGGAATTATGTGTATTTCAAATTAAATTAATTAAAATGCTATTTTAACCTGTCACATTATTACAAAACATTATATATAATATTGACAAGATGATATGATACTGTACTTAGAAACCCTAAGAAACTCCTCAAAATCATAGTGGCTCTTCAAATCCATAGAATTCTTCAAGTCTATTTACTTTGTTATATTTCTTATAATTCAACAAAATGTTTCTTATTTTGCTTATTATCTAGGTTATAAAGACCATTGTTCTGATTACATTATTAAAATCACATTATTAGAATCACATTAATTTAGTATTAATTTAACATTATCCCAAAACATCTCCTGCTATTTTCTCTTTCTATTAAAGTATCCACTGAGCAAGATCTATTTTATCCAGTTTAGAACACTCTATAATTTTATTTTCCTTTTATATAAAAATCCTAAATAAGATAGGTCAAACACTTCACAGAGAAATGAGATTATTTTTCAGTTTACTACACAAAACCACATGCTTACTATACCTGTCCCAGTCTACTTAAGATCTGCTGAAAATAATGTAATTTCCATGGATTTTACTTTCTTTAACAATATTTTATTCCCTTTTAGTCTTTCAAGCAATCTAAATGATCTACTTTTCTTTCTGCATTCTATTATGTATACATCTACCCCATTAGCTATTGCTGAATTTCATTTATATAACCTGTCCAAAAATAATTTTATAAAATTTAGCTGTATTTACTAGGTGCTTTTTGCATCTTTGCTAGGCTGTCAAGCTATTTTTTAATGTTATTTAACATCGCAAAGAGAAGAGAAAGGTCTTTCATGAATGTTTATATAATATTTTTATTCTATCATTTACTTGGTCCCTGAAAATATTTTCAGTATTGCATAACTACTGCATTTAAACTATTTTGTTTCTTTTCGGTCCACACCTGGCAGTACTCAGAACTTACTCCTGACTCTGAACTCTTAAATCACTCCTTGGGGCCAGAGCAACAGCACAGCAGGTAGAGTGTTTGCCTTGCATCAGCTGATCTGGATTCGATTCCTCACATCTCCTATGGTGCCTTAAGCATACCAAAAGAGATTTCTGAGTGCAGAGCCAGGATTGATCCCTCCCTAAGTGCCGCTGGATGTGTCCGCAAAATAATAAACAAACAAAAGTTGAAATTACTCCTGGTGAGGTTCAAGTTACCATGGAATATCAGGGGTCAAACCAAGATTAGTCAAATGCAAGGCAAATACCCTACCTAATCTACATGCTCAAGCCCCAGCATACTAAACTATTTTAATTTATCTTGCTAGAGAATTTCTATAGTGATTAAGACTTTCATTAAATCAACCCTGGCTCATTTGTGACCCAACCAGCTCTTAGCACACTAGGTGTGATCTGTACACTATTCTCCAATTCATTTTCTTGATGTTCTTAAAAATACCCCTGCAAATCCACAACAAGCTAGACATAGAAGGGACCACTTATACCAGCAGCCTGGGAGGAAAAGGAGGGGCCATATGGAATGCATGTTGGGAACAGGGGTGGAGGGAGGACAACATTGGTGGTGGGAATGCCCCTGATTCAATGTCACTATGTACCTAAAATACTGTGAAAGATTTGTAATCCACTTTGGTCAAAATAAAAAATATTAATAAAAAATTAGCCTAACACATACTTTGTTAATTATTAGTTTCATTTCTATATCATTTTACATTAGTTTACATTTTACATAATTTTTTGAAAATTATTTTCTCAATCTTTGGTATAATTTGCTTTTCTGTATATAATTTTTTTGAAATATCAATTATGCATGTTCTATGGATATGACTTAAATTTGTTTTAAATCCCTATTATTTTATTATAGTTTGGTAACATGATTATAATATTTAAATTTTTGATATTGATGTAAAAGATTATTGCAACTCAACACCACCAAATTGTTCAGGATGTTCAAAAACATCTTTGAGCAGGATGTTTGATATATGTCTATGTCATGTTTATACTGATTTTCATCTTTTCGGTATTCAGTTATGTAATCTATAACCAAGGGTTCCTTCTTTGGTCAATACTATTATCATAGTTTTTCTCTATATTTCAAGTAGAGTGTATGTCTTTTTCTATCTTACTTATTTCACATGGTGTAATACTCCTCAGTTTTATTCACAGTGTAACATTTCTCTGATGTTGCATAATTATATCTTTCCTTACAAGTGAAATACATACCATATTTGATTTTCATATTTGCTATATATATTATAACTACTTTATAATATTGGAAAATTTGTATATATATGACTAGCATCCTAAGCATTGCATTCAACATATATATTCACCCCTCTGGGTCTGAATCTGATGTCATGCAATAGCCCAAATTTGGGGGGTGGTGTGAGAAAAAGGGTCACACAGCATGAGTTAGCAGGAATGTTGGTTGTAGTTTCTTGCTGGGGCACGAGACTTGGGACTGAGAGGGTGTCTTTTTGCTTTGGGAGCTGGATAATGGCTTGTTGGGGCAGGGGGTTGGTCTCGGTACCTAATGAATTAAGAACTGAGGGTAGAGAGAGTTAAATAAGGAGGAATATCAATCAGATCATGATCAGAGTGAAAGGATAGACTGCATGAGATCAGACTGCTACCATTCAATCCCAAGTTTTAGAGCCCATAGAACAGAGTTCCCAGCAACAGCATCAGGAACCAACCTACCCCTGGAAAGTTCCTAATACTGCTCTAGCACCAACTTGTGCCAGTTTTATGCTGACAAAGAGGAAACAGCAATAACTTGGTCTAAGAGCAGGTTGTCCTATCTAATCACCTAATGGTAACATGAAATCAGAAGACGTGACATCCTTTGATCTGTGTAAAAACCAAGATCACCAACTACAGAAGACTGTCTTTGACAACCATGATTGGGCACAACTTATCCTGTGACCAAAGAGAAAGACCCTAGTCTAGGCTTCAACCTAGAATTTGTACAATTATCAAGATCTCTAATTCCAGAGGTCTGACTTTGACAACTGTGACAGAGCAGATCTTCTGAAAACATAATGAAGGACTCTATCTTAGGCTCATCCTAGGATCTGTGCAAAAACCAAGACCACCAATTACAGAAGACTGGTTATAACAGTGATGGAACAGAACTACTAGAACCTTAAAGAACGACTCTATCCTAGGCTTTATCCTAATACTTATGAAAATACCAAGACCTCTAATTAGAGGCCTAATTCAATCCTCCACAACTGAGAGGAAAGTTATTTTTTACCCCATTCTATTGTTTTACTTTCCTTCAAACAAAAACACATAACTCGAATTATAGAGCTCCACCTCTCAAATAGAGGGGGAAACAAGGGAGGGTACCAGGACCAAACAGTTATTTGATCACTAATAGTAAGCTAGACAAAGAGGGAACCACCTACTCTAGTAGCCTGGGGGGTGATGGTGGGGGATATGGATTGTAGGAAGGGAACGGGGATGGGTATTCCCCTGATTCAATGTTAATATGTACCTAAAATACTACTGTGAAAGATATATAAACCAATATGATCAAAAAAAATAAAAAATAAAAATTAAAAGAGAGAAAAAGTAGTTGGGGTGTGAAAAGGAGTGTGTATGAAGCCTGTAGTTATTCCCATGAAAGTATCTTTCAAGAGAGAAACCTTGTATCTTTTAGGCCAAGGGGATTTTTTTTTTTAAATTTCCCCTATATTTACTGTGCCTATGCAAAAACAAAAACAAAAACAAAGAACATGCCACATCAGTCCTCCTTCCTTTTTTTTTCTTTTCTTTTCTTTTCTTTCCTTTTCTTTTTTTCTTTTGTTCTCTGGCTATTTTTGGTTATTGTATTGTTGTGGTGTTTTTTTTTTTTTTTTTTTTTTTTTTTTTTTTTTTTTTTTTTTTTTTTTTTTTTTTTTTTTTTTTTTTTTTTTTTTTTTTTTTTTTTTTGTTTGATATTTTGTTTCTTTTTTTGTTTTGTTTATTTTGTTTTTGTTGTAGGTTTTTGCTTTTTGTATTTTTGTTATGTTTTTCCTTTTCTTTTCTTTTTAAATTGCTATTTATAACTTCTAGACAAACTCTCCCCATTTTTGTTTGTTTGCTTGTTGTTTGTTCTTTTTCTTTTTCTTCTTTTCTTTTTTCTTTCAAACAGAACGATATAATTTGAATCATCTTGTTTTTCCTCATATATTTAGGGGAAAATGGATGGTACCAGAATCAAACAGTTATATGAACATTGAGTAGAAATAAAAAGGATCAGACTTTAACACCAAACCCAAAGTCAACAACAACAGAATCGATACCCAATCCTCAACAAGCTATAAACATATGGGACCAGTCAGGGGTGGGAGCAAAAGAGGGGGACTGGAAATTGAGGTAGAGGAAGGACAAAAGTGGAAATACCCCTGATTCAATGCCACTATATATCTCAAATATTACTGTGAAAGATTTTTAATTCATGTTGGTTCCAATAAAGATATTAAATAAAAAGTGTATGCTTATGTTAATTTTTGTGAATACTTTATATATCATGTATATTAGCCTTTTATGCATCTTACTTGTTTGTTATTTATTTAATTTTGGGGTTTAGGATCACACTTGGTTACTCCTAGCTCTGTGCTCAGAAATCACTCCTGGCAGGAGCAGGGACCAGATGGGATGCAGGGAATCCAACCAGGGTCCATCGCAGGTGGGCTGCATACAGGGCAAATGCCCTACTGCTGTTATGTTGCTTCATCCCCTAAAAAATACTTTTAAACAATAGACAAATGCAGCAAAATATAGACTACTGTTTCCCCACTAATCAGGCAACAGTCTAATATTATTGAGCAAGGATACAAGGAGCACTTACCTGGACTTACTAATATTGTTCTTAGACATCAGAGATGCTCAAGTGACCTGATGGAGCTGGGATTAAAATGATTTGGCTACATCCAATAAATGCAACTGTATGCCTGCTTTGTCTTTTGGTATCAAGAGTAGTATTACGAAAGGCGAGTTCTGGTATTGAATCTGCACCCAATAAAGAAAGTGCTTTATCATCTATAGAATCTTAGCATTGTATGCTCTGATAATCTCTTGTCTGTTATTTAGACATTTTTTCTTTTGCTTCTTTCTTTCTTTTTTTTTTCTTGAACCTCCCCTAGGGATTCTAGGAGGTTACTCCTAGCTTTTCATTCAAGAATCTGGAATCCTGACTTGCTTAGAGAACCAAGGGGAATGTCAGAGAATGATCCTGTTTCAGCCATATGCAAAACAAGTGCCTTAATGCTGTACTATCTCTAAAGCACTTTCTTTGTCTTATATTGTTATGACAACTCATAAATAAAATCCTTAGTTTGTTTTGGGTAACAACCAAACTGGTGCTCATGGATTACTCCTAGCTTTGCTCTCAGAAATCACTCTTGACAGGCTCAGGGACCATATGGAATGCTGGGAATCAAACCACCATTTGTCCAGGGTTTCTGTGTGCAAGGCAAATGCCCTACTGCTGTGCTAACCCTCAGGCCCCTAAATAAAACTATTTTTAACAGTTATTCCATACTATTATAAGTTTTTGCTATATATATATATATATATATATGAAGAATGCTGTTTTGCTTTATCTTTTTTAAATTATTTTAAACACTGTGATTTCAAGGTTCTTCATAATACAGTTGTTCTTTTTTTTCACAATCACAAAGTTGTTCAGGATTTTCAGTGAATATACACAGTGAATAAAAAGGTCTGTCTAATTGCCTTATCTTCTAATTCACACCCACACCTTTAACTAAGAATTAATTTCTGTTGCTACTCAGACACCATTTAATACATATTTGGTACAATCTTTCTGCCACATACCCTTATCTTCTCATGACTTCTCAAATTTCTAACACCACTCCTAAATTCAGTCATAGTTGATGACTTAGTTTTCAATTTTCTGATAAAAAAGGGAGTTATAAGAAAAGTAACTCCAGCACAAAGAAGAAATTCTGACATGTTTTTCTCCTTTGTACATGTTATATAAATGCCCTTGGTACTTACCTAACACCAAGGTATTTTGCAATAGATTTCATTCGCTACATCAATTTAAGTGTGCTTAAAAGAATCTGTTCTTTCCTAGTATAATTGTTTATTTTGTTTTTACTGGTATATTGATTTAAAAATTCTGTGGAAATATATATGTATATATATTCAGTTTATATACAAAATTTAATCACTGTTTACTAGCACCTTGGCCATCAGCCTTGTTTTAAATTCCTAGTGCATTTATCTGGGAACACAAGAAAAACTCTCCCTTCACTTATACATCTAATACTTCTTATCTAACTAGTTTCAAAATAATACTCAAAAGAATTATTTTACAATATGTGTTAGAACATGTTAAAATGTTTCAGCAAAATTCTTTAATTATTTTCTAAATCATTTAAAATTATTAGATTTTCTGAAAGGCTAATAAATTTCAGCATAACTTAACTTTTTTTTTTAAACTTTTTTTTTGGTTTTTTTTTTGGGGGGTCACACCCGGCAGTGCTCAGGGTCTACTCCTGGCTTTATGCTCAGAAATTGCTCCTGGCAGGCACGGGGGACCATATGGGGCACCGGGATTCGAACCGATAACCTTTTGCATGAAAGGCAAACGCCTTACCTAACACTAAATTTATATTTCATTTTTTAGACTAGCCCCATATTTTCTCCACAATTATTCTCTGTTTTATGTGAAACATGACACAAATGCATCCCCCTCAAGGACATTTTATTTATCTATCTATCTATCTATCTATCTATCTATCTATCTATCTATCTATCTATCTATCTATCTATCTATTTATCTATCTATCTATCTATCATCATCTATCTATCAATCATCTATCTATCATCTATCTATTATCTATCGATATATATAATAACTTTAATTCTCATTTTGGTCAAGTCTTTATCAATATTCTGCATTTTCATGGGAACTTCGTTGCATACTTGCACAAAATTGAATTTTTGTTCCCTATTGTTCAGTGTCATCTCTCCTATTACTTTTTAGAGCAATGATTATCTTCTAGTATAGCATAAATATTTCATTACTTTCCTTAGCTGGAATATAAAATCTAGGATATCAGATGTTTTATTTATTGCCTTTATTTTGTTTTGCTTGTCCTTTTAATAGTGTTAGTATGTAAGAAATGCTTCATAAAAGTATGTTAGATGTCCTCGGAAAGATAGGAAATAGGCAGAGCTCTTCCATTGCATGCATCTGACCAGGGTTTGATCCATGACTCGGATAGTTTGATATTGGACACCACCTGGAGTAATCCCTGATGATAGAGTCAATAGTAAATTCTGAGCATCACTAGAAGTTGTATCTAAACAATAAAGCAAAACAAAAAAAGTATTATATGAGTACCTGACATTTATATTTTATAAAATAATCTCATGTAAAATTAAACTTGCAATTAAAATTAAGCTTGTAAAATTTAAACAAGATAGATTCAGTCTTTAGGAGATCACAAGTTTTAAATTATCTTGAGATAGAAAAGCATTTTTAATTTGTATTATTTAAAATCTTGTGGGATTGTTATCTATTTCAATTCATGAAACCTGCATCGGGATTTTTCAAAAGTCTGAGTAGGTCAAACATATCCCCAGTGACACTCATATTTGCTATCTGTTCACAAGAAGAAAAAAACTCAGCCAGTCTAAAATGTCTATACACATCTATATTTATTGCAGAACTTAGTACAATAGCCAATAGGGATGCAACCTTATTACTTCATGACAGAAGAGTGAAAAATAAAGGAATAGGAAGGTAAATATTATAATGAAATCATAAGTCATAGTTTCCCATCAATGGCACTGAGGATTTATAATAACACATTAATAAGAATTGAGGAATGTAGGCATCTAGATCCTATAATTACTGCGTGTCCAGTAGAAGTAGACACGAATGGAAAAACTCCAAGACATTAAATCAGCGTACAAAAGTTAAAGATAGAAAATTGAAAGCAGCAATATCAAAGGAGTAATTAGAGACAATGAACTTCCACAAGTATCACAGCAATAACTCCTTATATATTGTGACCAAAGTGACATTACAGCTCAAATGGCACTTTTCTTGCATGTGACCAACATGGATTAAATATCCAGCATTCTCAAATGGTCCCTTGAGCTCCTGTATGAGTGATTTCTGAAAGTAGAGACAGAAATAGATCTGGAGCTTCAGTAGATGCAACTCTCTAAAATAAGCTATAAATATAACATCTTTATTGCATAGTATACAATGGATACTATGAAACTTAAAATATACAGTTTGTTGTGCTATAGCTGGATCACAATATATGCTAAATGAAGTCTGTCATAGGAAAATAATTAGATAAGGAATAATCTCTCTCAATTATGGGACTTAAAGATAGCAAAATATGTCCAAAGACAATAGGAGAACTGATCAACTTAACAGTTTTTGTGTGTGTTTGCATGCATGTGTGTGTGCTTGTGGGTGGGGTGGTGATGGTGGAAGAGCAGGGCATTTGGATCCTTGGGGAAGAGAGATGGGCACACTGGCAGTGGGTGTGTTGTTGGTATTAGACACATAGAAAAACAACTCTAACAATATTGTAAATAACTAGAAGCTCAATTATAACATGTCAGACAATAAAATTAATCACAAACGATCTAATAAATGAGACTGTAAGCCATAAATGGTGAAATACAGTATGGTAAAATACAGTAAAAATAAATCATATTAATACTTTGCCAATAATAATAATAATCTGTTCAGTTAGATTATTAGTCAGATATAATGGAATATTAAGGCAAGAATGGTATTAAAACATTAAAACATTGAAATTAATTTTTCAATTTATAAAATAGTTGCTCATACTAAAAGAATTTCTTTAAAATATAAGACTGTGAGCCAGAAAGATAGCACAGCTGCGGGGCGTTTGCCTTGCACACAGACAATTCAGGATGGACGGTGGTTCAAATCCCAGAAATCCATATGATCCTGAACCTGCCAGGAACGATTTCTGAGCTCAGAGCAGAGAATAACCCCCAACATCTCCAGGTGTGGCCCCCAAAAATAATAAATAAAAATAAAAAGAGAATGGAGAGATTATCTATAGAATTGAACTTAGCTGTGCAAGGGTAATAGAAGGGTGGTGTCATAAGACATTGGACATCTTTGGGACATCTTTGGGAAGTGGACACTCTGACGGTGGGTGAGGTGTTGGGATGATGCATGGAATTATCATTAATAATGTGAAAATCACAGTATCATAATAAAAAGGAAATAAAGTATTAAACTAAATAAGAGCTGCATTGGAAATTATAGTTTTTAATAATGGACATGACATTTGGACCTGATTCATAACTTCTAAACAAGCCACTAATAAAATTCTTATAGTCTCTCACAATGAACTGTTTTATTTGCTGCCTTCAGTAGCAAACTAGACATGGAAATATTATACTTGGGTTTTGTCTGAAAATATGTTCTCCCGGGCTAGACTAAGACATACTGGTAGTAAAGGTAGTACTACTTTAGCTACAGCTGTATTTGTTTTGAGATAATTAGTTTTCCATCTGGCATTTGAGGGAATGTATTGCATTAGCTTTAGGGAGAAAACAGAGAAACTATCAGAGTTGTGTAACCAAGCAAATGCTTCTAGTGTACACAGTGTAGAAATGACATATAGTGCTTACTGTGTAGTACGTTAGCAGTTAAAATGATGAATAGGTAAACTAACTCTGTTTACATGTGCAAACTCTGTGCAGGGAAATATCAGCAAGCAACTACCACTGTATTTAGCAACCCTTTCTTTTCATTGCATATTAATCTCCTATGTTTATTAATGGATAATTCCTGATCTCAGTTTTAAAACTAATTTAAAAAGCATGGATTTAAAATAAACAACTTAAAATGTTAGGTTCCTTACCTATTTAGGTGGAAGTAAGAGCTCTGGGAAACTAAGAACATAAATTTTAATCATGTCTTTCAAATGTAAAATACCATATCACTTACAAAAGCATTAAACCACTCATGTTAGTGCACCAATAAATATATGCTAGCACAATGTGTTACTCATTATAATCTTGCTAAAATAGTCATTAATAATTAGTTATGGAAAAGTGTATCTGTAATAAAATAGTAGTAATGTTATCATTTTCTGAGATAAATTGTGTGAGGAAAAGTCAGTAACAAGGGATGTAGTGTTGGCAAACAGAATTTTGTTACATGCTGCAACAAACTGATCTTTTATTCCTGTTCTATCATGTAGCATTTCAATAACTCACTCTCAAGAGGAAGCTTTATTATGTGTATCTACAGTCAGACTTCCCACATAATATGTGAAGAAATATGTATGAAGTTTAATGTTGAAACCTAGTTTGTCCCCACAGATATTTTCCAGCAATGTTCTTAAGTATCTGCAAATGAAAGCAAACAACAAGCTCATAACCATCACTTCTATTTGAATGATCACGATGCATTGCAGAACCATTAGTTATGAGTATAGACAAGAAAATTTTAAAATAGATACTGTGTGTCTGATTTAAGAATTTATTTATGTGTCAGTTCTGGAATAAAAGACCAATAATGCTTTTGACGATTGCTATGCAAATTCAAATTGTAAAGACAATTTGAAAACAGCAATAGGAGGTAATAGCAATTTGAAGTAAAAAAAAAAAGAACATTGTGGTCATTTTTATTGTTCATTAATTTAAAGGTAGTATTTCTAGTACTTTATACTGAGATAAACCTTAACTTCATTAGATGTAAAATGTTATTGATTTTCAAAACTTAAGTTGGCTCACAATGTAAAAGAAATATTGAGTTCCAGAAAGAGAATTCCAGAAATATTGAAAAAATAATGTAAATGCCCAAATAAAAATGTTATAACCAATACTTATGTTATATTTGGTGCTTTTCTGTAGATACAGTTGCTTAAACTTTACTTTTTGAAGACACACATTTTAAACAATCAATATGCACATTTAATAATTTGAATTAGCTCTAAGAAAACTGAGACAAATATGACTAATCTCTATATTTAAGAATACAATCACTCATTTTTATCACATTGTTGTTTTTAGTTTTTGTTGCCTAAAAATGGAGAGTTTCATGGAAATTTATATAAACTATTACATTCATAATTCACTATACTCTAGTGCAGTTGTATTTGCACCTATTTATTTTTTAATCTGGTAATTCTGAATAAATAATTCTCTGCTTCTACAAAAAATATTCATTAATGAATAGAAGTGTGTAGATTCATTCACTAATATGAAGTAGCGTTTATTGTGCCAATTGTCTCAGTGTAAACAGCAAAACCATACACATTTTACTTTGCAAAAATATTTATTTTTCTGTTATAGTTCTTTGATGGTATCATTTTTGTCTGCTTTTGTGTATAGAAATTTTAGAAATGTGGCATAATGTTGAAACTAGGAACATGTTAATCTGAAGGTGATGTGGGTCATTTTACTTTAAATACTAAGAATTAATCTTATTCTACTTCAATATTCTTTATATTCCACAATCAATTTTGCTTTACAATTTACAAGAGCTTAAATAGTAAAGCAATTGAACATTTTAATTATAGAAAATACATAGCTGACTGAATGAAAACTGAAAATGTCTAAATGATGTTCTTATTGTAGAACCTATCATTATGTAATATTAAAAGAAGATAATTTTAAGCAGCATTTCAGAATTACATCTGTTGCTATCTAAAGTAGCTATTGCTAAGAACAAAACTATTTTCAATGTAAACCCAAAATTTTTGTCAGAAAGTTCCATGAAATTGGCAATTTACTTTTAGAGAAAATCTAATATTTTATCGGCTGTAATTTTATTATGCTCAGAAATAATTTTAGCATTATTTTTTCAAAACAAAAGAACAGACGACATATAAGTATGTTTACTGTCATATTTTCACTGTGATATAAAATATACATTCATATTTTCACTCTATGTGATCTCACCAACTTAAATAGTATCTAATTTCAATTTAATTTTAATTTTTTCTGTAAGTGTTAATTTTGAAATATATCAAGACTGTATTTGCATAATTTAAGTAAACCCATGCTGGAGAGGAAAGTAAAATGAGTAAAATGCATGCATATGAAATATCTACAAAATGAAATAAGAACCTAGAATTTAAGAAACATAAAAAAGAACTGAATTACCCAGTTCGAGCATCTGAATGTTAAACATCGAGTTCTATGCCTTCAAAATTTAGGTATCATGTATATTTGATGAAAATCACACATTTTGAAACTTAATTTATAGAAGTAAATTATAGATAATAATATATATTATACAGAATATATCACATTACATAGTTAAAAAACTAAATATGTATGAAGAACAAAGCTATGCCAGTTATAATTATTTTGATTATTCTAAACCAACCAATACTTTAAATGTCTTCCAGATAGCATACTTAAAACACTTGATATTTAAATAATATCATAAATATAATTAATGTGATTTTATCTGAATACTATTATCGATCTGCTTGTTTGCAAAGAGAATATTCAGATATTTAAAGAGTAAAAATTTAATTGCTTTCAAATAGAATTTATCATGCAAGTTTTTAAGGATTACAAATAATAAAATACCACAATAAAAATAAGACAAACAAAATTAGAGGAGGTACTACACACTTATTTAACCTGAATGATGTTGACAGTTTCAAACTCTATGACTTCTTTAGTTATTTGTATGTTAATACCAATTAAACTTAACATAAATAGCAAAAAATTATTTTGAAATTAAAATGTCATTTATGTAAATCAAGTGTAAATGACTATGTTGAAAAAAGTATATTATAGATTTTTACAATTATATACAGCAAAAGACTCAGATAAGTGCTTTATAATGATCCTTTTTTTCTACATTAGAATTCTTTGATTACCATGTTCCTGTAATTTTATTAACACCATTTCTCTGATAGGATGTCTTCACTCTATAAGTCTATTGCAGTACTTGTAAATCTATGATATTTTAAATTTTGCATTTTTATATAAGGATTATGGTTCTTCACTATCAGAAATGTTTTATACAACTACTGTAGTAGTTTTAGAGCAGGGGTCTCAAACTCGAGGCCTGCGGGCCGCTTGTGGCCCTCCGTACAACATTTTGTGGCCCACAGCCACAAATATCGCAGTAGTAGCGATTATTCACTTACCAAATAATCGCAATAAAAATCGCATTAGTAAGAAAAAAGTCGCATTAAATATTCGCATACCCCGAGCAGTTCCTTTCGGGGTATGAAAATGTTTAATGCGAATTTTTGCGATTTTTTTTCTGACTAATGCGATTTTTTATTGCGAATATTCAGTAAGCGAAATCCCTTATGCCTGCCTCACCCCGACTTTGCCTTCTGCTGCAAAGGTAAATTGAGTTTGAGACCCCTGTTTTAGAGCATCATGAACCGTATCCATATAAATGATCAAACAATGAAAGTTTTGTCTGGTCCATAGACCAAACTTATTAATTTCCATCTTAATACATGATCTACCTATTTCCAATGCATATTGGGTGCATGCTGAATTGAGAGTATACCAATATAGACAATATGGCAATTAATATCCCTGCAGTAGTTTCTAAGTGCTCAACTTCATGGAAGTACCACCAACTCACACTTTAAAACAATAGTTAGAAATACTTAAAAAAAAAAAAAAAGAAATACTTATGTCAGTAAAAAAGAAGTGGTAAAAACTTAAATGAGCTGAAAATTAGACCTCTTGTAACTGGCATCTAATTGACTTGTGAATGTAAAGGAAATCTTCTTGAATAAAAATAATGGTACTTGTCTAATGAAACTGGTTATCTGGGGAAAAGAAAGTGAACTAAACTTATTGTTGATAATACCAGTGGCCTGGAACCAAGCCATATTCACACAAGATTCTGTCTCACTTCCCTTACATATAAATTGAGAGATGAGGAAGTTCCAGAAAGAGAGATTGCATTTAACAGAGGTGAGTTCATAGAGTTGAAGGAAATCTATCATATTCACAATTTGAACATGATCAACAAAATGTCCAAAAATAGAAAGAAGGAAGGTATTAATAAAGCTTGGAGCAGACATCAATGAATAGGAAATCTGAAACAATTAGAAAGAATAATGAAAGTGAGAATTGGTTTGATGAAAAAAATAGTAAACAAGATAAGTAAAATACTAGCAAAATTCCCAAAGAAAGGGGGAGAGAAAAACTTAATAAACTGAATTATAAATGAAAATAGGAAGATTACTACAGTTACTACAGAAATTCAAAGGGCTATCAGTGATTACTTTGAGGAATTCTATGCCATAAAAATGAGAACCTGAGAGAAATGTATAAATTATTGAACTCTTATAACCCTTCAATGTTTACCTAAGATTATCTAGTATATTTGAACAGATCCATCACTATTGAGAATCTTAAAATGGTAATCAAATGTCTTCCCAAAACAAAGCCCAGGCCAAGATGGACTCACAAACTAATTATTTCTAAAAAGCCAAGAGAACCTCATGCTTATAATCTTTAATCTCTTGCAGGAAATTGAAGAAAAGAAATACCCCCAGATAGTTTTATGAAGCTACTATCACCTGATACCAAAATCAAAAAGAGAAGTCATAAAAAGAGAACTACAGAGCAATAACCCCAATGAACACAGATTAAATCACCGTAAGGGGCCTGAGCAGTGGCACAGATATAGGGCATTTGCTTTGCATGTGGCTGACTTAGGATGGACCATCTGGTCCCCCAACCCAGGAGCAAATTCTGAGAGCATCACTAGGGGTAAACCCTGAGTGTCATGGGGTGTGGAAAAAAAAAAAGAAATATCCTAGCAAATAGCTTCCGACATTTCTGGAAATGCAGAGATCATTTGACACAAGCAAGTCAATCAATATAATATACCACATCAACAAAATAAAACATAAAACCACATGATCAAAACATTGAATGGATGGAAAGTATTTGATAAGATCCAACATCCATTGATAAAACACTCAACAGATGAGAATTATGGAACTTTTCTAAATATACTCAAGATCATTCACCACAAACCCATGGTGAATATTATACTCAATGGAGAAAAACTAAAAGCTTTTCCCATAAGATCTGGTCCAAGGCAAGGCTGCCCCCTCCTGCCACTCCTATCAAATAGTAATGAAAATACTTGGCATAGCAATTAGGCAAGTTAAGTATATCAAAGGCATCCATATAGAAAATGGAGAAGTTAAGCTCTTACTGTTTGAAGATGACATGATACTATACTTAGAATATTCTAGAGTCATTCAAAAATAATTTTAAAATATCAACCCATATTTAGTCTAAATTATTTATGGTAGTGTTCATAAGTGTTGTTTTTCTCAGGCATTAACAATATTGTGTTGACAAAACTTTAAGAAACACCGATTTAGATGTTTTAGTCAATATTTGGGTGATTTCTGTGCTGAACAATTTTCAGTGGTCATGAAGCTGTCTTATATTAGAAAAACATTATTTTAGACTTCAATGGCTAGAGATAAGAATCTATTTCTGTCTTAAAATATTGATTGACACTTGTTTTAAAGTTTTATCAGATGGAGGCTGAAATAAAAGTGAATGTTTATATAGTATCTGTAATAATGTAGGGACTTTAAAATAATACTAAATATATTATACCTTTGCCATAAAAATAGAAGAACAAAGCCTAGTTAGTAGCACATCTATTTGTTTTAATTGCATTCTATAATAATTTTTATTTTGACCAAAGTGGATTACAAAATATTCACAGTAAAAATTGAACAGTGACATTGAATCAGGGGTATTCCCACCACAAATATTGTCCTTCTTCTACCGCTGCCCCCAGCATGCATCCCATATCCTTCCTTTGTCCCCTGGGCTGCTAGTATAAGTGGTTCCCTCTGTGTCTAGCTTGTTGTAGATTGGGTATGGATCCTATTGTCGTTGACTTTGGATTTGGTACCTAAGTCTGATCATTTTTTATTTCTATTTAATGTTCATTAGTTCATTAGACTATCTGATCTTGATATCCTCCAATATTTCCCCTTCAGTTTGTGAGGCAAAACAAGATGTTCAAGTTATGTGGTTCTGTTTGAAGGAAAGAAGAAAATAAAAGGTTGGGGGGGCAAAAATCAAACAAGCAAAAAAATGGGAGGAGTCCTTCTGGAGGCTATAAATATAGGTTTAAAAGAAGAAAGAAAAAAAGGAAGAAAAACATAACAACAATACAAAAATAATCTAACTAAAAACCTGAAAAGTACTACAATAATAAAGACAATAACCAAATAATAATCCCAGTCCCGAAATAAAAATAAAACAGAGTACAAAAACATAAAACAAAAGCAAACCAGAATAAAACAACAACAATAACAACTAAAAATTAATTTGAACAATAAATTTATTTATGACAAAGTTTGCTAAATAATTTTAACCTATAGTTGAGAAATACTACTCACTAAAAATACCTGTAAGAAACTTTTTATGGTCTCTGGACCTCATTCAGCAATGCTAAAGGTTTAATTTGGCTTTGTGCTCAGAGATTATTGCTGATGATGCTAAGGGGACCATATAGAATGTTAGTGATTTGACTTGGGATGAACACATTCAAGGCAAGAGCCCTAGCAACATATTACACTGAAATCCCTCAAAAATGTTATTCAAAAGTTATTTCTCAAAATAGCATTTGAAAATAATATTATTTGTTAAAAATTCAAAATATAACTGTTTATTGACAACATATATGAGTGCTCCAGTCTTCTGTAGAGATATGCAAGTAGATAAATGAAATTTTTATGCATCATATAAATCAAAGAATACATTCAACGTCTTAAGGAAATAGGTTTCATAAGCTTTTGATGACCATGAAGAATGATTCCAATGATGAATTTGGGCAAAATAAATGGAAAATCTTCTGGAGAGGAGTCACCATTCTAAAGGCCATTTGTGATTCACAAGAGGAAGCAAAAATGTCAAAAATTAATAGGAATTTGAAAGATTTCTTATGCATGATTTTGAGAGACTCAAAACATTGTAAGAATGAGTTGCAAAAAGGAGAAAATAGTAAGAGAACTATAATTACAGATGGATTTTATTTGACATGTTAAGACTTAATGGAAATCATGTAAATTCAAGATCCTTGTTCCTATACAATTCCCTATCTGTGTATGCTTCACTACATGGAAATTTCCTAACCCAGATAGTTTATAAGGGGTAAAAGTAATATTCTGAATGCACTTCACTCTGAGGCTCCCTGTAACCTAGCTTAGAACACACAAGTTCCATTCTTTTCACTCATTTTTTCAGTCTTCAGAAGTCCACTTTTTTTTTCTTTTCTTTTTGCTATAGTTACTGCCCTAGTTCGATTTTATAGCATTTAGTTGGTTCACTGTCTTCTGTAATTATTTTCTGCAAGAAAAGGCAATACCTTTGGGAAACCTGGGCAGAGGTCAAGACTGACCTTTTCTTGTCTTTTAAAAGCACAGCTTGTAGTCGGGACCAAGAGCAACACTATACAGATTACATAGGTCTCAGGTGCATTTCATCAGACTAGCAGGATCGGTATGTCCAAAGTGTGTAAGATCTTGTGAAAACTTCAGTTTTCTTTCAACACTCACAAGCAAGGCCGTGACTAGCCAAGCAGAAAGGTAGAATCATAAACAGACTGAAATCCAACTACAAGCATGCTTCTAATCATGGTCCTTATATAAAGATTTTATATATATATATATATATATATATATATATTAAAAAAAAAGAAAGGTAGAACTATACTCACTTTATCACGACTATTTCTAAAGTTCCCCCTACACACCCACCCCAAATGAATTCTGCATTTCTGTTTGTTATGGAGTAACGCCTCATAGTCCTCTTGCTTACTTCTGTGTTTGTGCTCAGGAATCACCCCTGGCAGTACTGATATGAAATGCTAAGGGTCAAATCTGAATTTTGCTGGGTGAAAGGCAATATTCTGGCATATACTATGTCTAGAGCTCCAAAATTTTGTCTATTTATTTGAGCATTTTGTCCTTTTGAATATACAAGTTATATCAAGTTATAACTTGTATACAACTTATAACTTGTATATGACTTATATATAACTATCTTAAAGCCTTTCATCAAGAAATCTTCCAGTTAAGTACTACACATTGAAGGTAAGAAAAATAAAATGGTGTTAAAAAAAGAAATGAGTCAAGATATATTAAGGAACTTCTTAGTTCCTTATAGCCAAATTGAAGAAATGGAAAAAATATTCAAAATAATAATTTTCAAATAATTTTCAAAATAACAATTATGTAGCATCTCTACTAATAGCAGTGTTCTTAATTAATTGCCTTTTTATTTCATAATATGATATCCTAAATTAAAACAAAAACAGTGCATTTCAAAATTTCCATTACACCAAAGCACTATGATTGCTCAAAAGCCAACATCCAATGAATTAGAATGCACATAAAAGGTTTTTAATCAAACATTCTTTTTTTTATGGTTTTTGGGTCACATCCGGCAGTGCTCAGGGGTTACTCCTGGCTCCATGCTCAGAAATTGCTCCTGGCAGGCACGGGGGACCATATGGGGCACCGGGATTCGAACCGATGACCTTTTGTATGAAAGGCAAACGCCTTACCTCCATGCTATCTCCCGGGCCCCTAATCAAACATTCTTTTAAATGATATGGTTCCTAGATTTGATGTGAACTCTAACTCATGCTTGCCATCACTCAGAGATAGTTCCACATCCTTTTTCTATTATTTATATAATCTTGTCAAGTGAATCACAGGATTTCATGTCAAATAAATGCAGCACATACTACCAAATAACAGTAAGAAGTCAGCAAAATTTTTCAGAAATTTCTCCTTTACTCCGTGTATTTATAATCTCATTTTAAAGAGATCAACAAAGATAACAGGAGAAAGACAAAGCCAAATGGCCTGCCTATTTGGTTGATCATGTATAAAGCAACAGCATTCAAAGTCAGAGTTTGCTTTTATACTTTTACAATGTTTGATAACATCTCAGTGGTCCATTGAACAGTTATAGAGAGATTTTTCCCCAGTCTAAGAACTGTGTATAGATATAGATATAGATATAGATATAGATATAGATATAGATATAGATATAGATATAGATATAGATATAGATATAGATATAGATAGATATATAAATATATATATATATATCTTTCTCCTTTGGTCCTCTTTATTTAAGGAATTAAAGTATAGTCTAGATATATTTGATCTTACCTTATGTTATTTGAGAGAAAACCAAATGCCTTATAAAAAGACCATGTACAAGACAAATTTAGGCTAAATTACACTTATGAGAGAAACAGAAACAGAGAATGAGTAACAAAGGATTGTTTTGGTAACTAAGGATTTTTTTGGTGACTTTGACACTTGTCTTAGCTAGGAACTTCCCTGACTGGAATAAACATTCTTTATTCTTGCTTTATTAACTGCCACTCACATTCATGGAGAACAATAACTTAATAATATATAATAATAGGATATGATAATGCAAATATTATATAATTTCCTTGGTTTTACATTCACAATTAAAAAATTCAGTTTATCTGAAACACATCACAAAGGAATAAGAATCCAGATGTTTTTCTTAGACTATGGTTTATTTTAAGCTGGAGTATTTCATCAGACCATGAATTTATTCTTAGCCTTGAAAATCTGAAGTGAATATTATAAATAAGTTGAGAACTAAAGTTTTGAAAACAATTTATTTTTAGATTTTTCATGCAGTATATCTGCTTAAAGGTTATAATACTGGTGGTTATTTTTTTCCTTTGTTTAAAAATACACAATACATAACAATAAATAACTAATTTCTCATCATAGACTAGGTTACCAGGTACACTTTATGTCTTGTTTTGTTTTGCTTTGTTTGGGTAAATGGTTATGCCACATCCAGCTGATTCATGGTTTACTCCCTACTATGTGCTCAGGATTCAAGCCAAGCAATGCTGGAAAACATATGTAGAATTTAAACTTTGAACCAGATTCAACTATATGCAAAGTAAACACTACATACCATCACTCTGACCTTAGAATCACTTTATGACATTCATATAAATACCTATCAGTTAGTAAATATCAAAAAGCACTTGACTATTATTATTATATTCATATTAGAAAATAAAAATGTGTTAATTACACTGCAATTATATGTGACATTTTATAATACTAGTTATATAATAACTCTTTGAAATGCAAAATCATTTTTATAAGCTATATGATAAGTACTTAAAGATACTTAAAAGACTAATCATTTAGATAAATGGTAAAGTGAATAAACATAAAAAGTACTTACCATAAACTACATGCTATTCTTAGAAGATCTTAAGCATACATTTTTACATTTTAAAAATAGCTCTAAATATTTAACTTCATGTTAAATGTTCTTAATTTTTGATCTTTTATAAATTCATTTTACTTTACAATCCCAAAATATTATGCATACAGTTATATTCTAATATCTATTATTTAAACATTAGATATTTTGTTCTTGTCTTTGTGGTAAGAGAAGGGTGAGACTGGCACATATAGAACTAATGCAGTAGATGCAGCAATTTAAAACTTGAAGGTATGCATCCTTGTTCTTCCAGCCAACCTATATAAAATAACTTATGGATTTCTGAAATTCAAAGTAATTTAAAAATAGATATGTCAGTGCAATTTTTTGACATAAGTAAAAAGATGACAGCAGAAGCAACAGCTGCCTAAGTTAATACAAGAGTTGCAATTTGATAATGTCTTCATTTTTGACATCCTGTTAGAGAATTTTGGATGAAGGTTGACACAGACTTTGATCAACCAATGGTATTTGAACAAGAGACATGCCTAGTATGGGTGCTTAATGAGAACATTTTTGATAAGGAAGCAATCCCCAGAAAAGGAACAAACTCTTAATCTTTGCTCTTTTTTCTTTTCTTCTCTTGTCTTATTTGTTCCTTTCAATCTTAACTTTTCTCTATTTTTTGACCCGTCTTTAATCCTTTTTTTCTGTTTCTTAAAGAGTTTCTAATACAGTGCTTTGTTTAAATTTGTTGATTGCCTTCTTAGGGGTATTTATGTGTATGTGGTAAGGTGAGAATGCCTATGTTCTTTTGTAGTTGACAGTGGAAGAAATTATTAATTAAAAGAAAACATGGTAAGTAAATAACATTAGACATTTAACAAGATATAAGCGTATATATACATATATATAAAGGACACAAGTTGTCTGAAGTTTTTAAAAATTTAGAGAAAGTAATAACAATATGAGAATAGTATTTGAACAGATGCATAAAGCACTCAAAGTAATTATCTATAAACTATCTGTAAAGTAGCCTAAATAGAAAAAAAAAGCAAAATTTAGTATAGATAATCAGGAAGAATATTCATTCATTACTTATATTTAAGCTTAAATTATATTAATATTAATTTAAATTAAATATTGAATATAAGCATGTCAGAATGGTTAGGATAGACTAAAAGTATGAGAGGAAAGCAGGAAGGAATTGAAAATTAGACCATGTAATCTATAAATGTATATATCTTTTGAAAGACTTCAGCATATAATCTGTGATAAATTAAATTTTCTAAACATATGAACATATAAAAATTAGTGCATGCATATGCTATGAAACACATGCCTGAGTGTGACTTGTAAAATCCAAGAACTCTGATGTTTTCTTAAGAAATGTAATTTACTTTATTTAAGAAGCATATATCACATAGTTGTTATGGATGATAATAATAAATTTGTTTCTGGGTAAGGTGGAAGCAAAACTATTAAAAAAGAACAAAGAACAAAGAAAAATCAATGGAAGAGAAAGTATACAGTCACAAACAAATTTGTGAAAATTATTTTATATCCAATTAAACCATTCAGTCAGTGTTAGAAGGTTTAGCATCAGGGAACTTAAGATACACATTTGAATACACAGCTTAGACTCAGATAGAAATACACAATTCATAATCAGATCTAAATTGGTGTATTCCACAAATTTGGATATGTCTGGAATTCCAAGTACCATGGTGAGCACTCTGACTTTTGTGGTATGCTTTTGGCTGCCAAATCTTGAAGGATGAGAAAATATTTGTGGATCATGTCTCTGCTGCACTCACTCCAAAAAATGTCCTGCTAATATCAGGCTAAATACCTGCGTATGTGGAGGTTTGGTCAGAGAATTTAGGGAGTGGTGAAGCGTGGTCATTGGAAATATCAATCATTGTGGGAGATAAGTTCAGCAAGAGTGGCTTTGGCAGTGTGAGCAGCTCTCTCTTCCTAAGATTGACGTCTTTCATCTGTTTGACCAGTGTTTTGACCATAATTTTTCACAGCCCGACTTACATCACTTTGAAGAACAAAGAAAGTCTATAGAGCTGGTCGAGTGCAGACACGACGACTGCATTGTGAGGAATATTTTCAACTACCCAGGCTTCCATTAATATGAGCAGGCAAGGGGTAGTTGGAAGGGGAGGTTACCCACATTCACTCTATCAAAAAGTCCTCTTGATATCAAACCAAATACAAAACTTGGAGTTTTGATCAGATTGGTGTCGCTGGAGAGAGCCATAGGAGTGGTCAGAAATCTTTATCAAAATACAAAGGAATATCTGCTATCACACAACCTCCTTCTTTTTCCTAAAGCATGGAGTATTATTCAGAACTTAAGTTTTAGGGTCAGTGAACACCATAGTATAAAGCTACTTGGAATATATGCACATTTCCCCCTGAAAATTTCTTTTCCTTTTCTTCTGCAACCATTTATGTCACAATGCTATTGCTAAGGCAATGAGGCTTAAAAGAGTTGAAGAAACATGGATGAATATAATTTTCAGAAAAACATTATGTAGATTCATTTTAAATGGGATGCAATTAGAAATCATGGGTTGTCATTTTGTCTCAAATATTTTCTTTGCTGAATGTACCCCCACACCTCTTTATATCTAAGAACTCCTATATGTATTTGTGTTTTTAAAAGGTCAGAAAAATATTCCTACAAATATCAAGGCACAATTTTTAAATTAACAAAGTACTATATGAATGTTAGTGCCTTTTATCTGGTGGCAATTTTTCTACAAGTTTATCTTCTATATCCTGCATTTGAGAAGATAATTAAGAAGATAAAAATAGAGCAATGGCCTTTAATTTCCTATCACTGTCATAGTTTTGTACAGGGCTTTATAATCATTTTTTAATTATAGTTTATTAAATATAAGTTTTAACAGCAAAATTAGTGTGAGACAGAACAAATGACATCAATAAAACAAAAATAAAGTTGTGTGGTCTAAAACAATGCAGTTTATATTGGGTCTGCTTTCACCTGAGACTAGCAAATTCATTGAATTTTTTAATCTAAATTATGCAGGCTGTTCTATGAGTGGAAAGGGCCCTTTTAACTTTTACTTCATAAAGTTACCTACTTAATTGAATTTTATGCGTGAAAATATTTTAAATATTTTAAATATGCAATTTAGCAGGTGTTTGAACAAAAACGAATTTTGTGTATTTCACAGTTTCTTTAAACGGTCATTTTTTCTTTTACACTTATGTTGTTTCCTATTTTTGGTTCATGTTAAACAGCACTGCAACAAAAAAAGGGAGGAAAAACAGGACTGGAAGTAGAGGACAATATGCTCAGTGAAGTCAAAAGAAGAGGGAGAGGTATGTATGAAATAACTAGTTATTTGGGGGAATATAAAGAAGCATAATAAAGGAATGACTAATGATAAAAAAACAGCAGAATATGAGAAGTGGAATTTAAAAAAATAAATTTACTAGGGTGTGGAGAGAGACAGAGGGAGTGCGTGAGATGGGGAGACAATGATAGAGTGAAATGGGAATGGATGGGTGAAGGTTGGTAAAATTGGAAAATTGTGTCAAACCCTACCAAAACAAATATTGTAAATAATGGTAATTAAACGAAAATTATAAATCCTATTTTTGTTGAAAGAATTATTTCTAAATTAAAAGCTATTTTTTCAATCTTATTTAGGCATCATAATTAACAACTTATCTCCATGCTATTTCCTGGGCCCCGGAATTAATTTTAATTTAATTTTCTTTAGAAAATATAATTATAATTTTGGGTAGTTGAGCTAATTAATTTATATTTGGAATTTATTAGTACATAACAATTGCAATCATATATAAAATTTTGGTCAAATAAATAATAATAATGTCTATTATCTCTTTATGGTAGTCATATGTATCTTCCCCTTATTTTTTCCTCTAATTAAAATAATTTGCTTCCCTTTATTTCCTCTATAGTAACCTCATTATTACTTCATTGAGTTTATTATATTATTATATAATTTATACATTTTATATTGTCTCTTAATTACTCATTTATTTTTAAAAACTTAAATACAAATATGGAGTCTTCTATTTTCAAATATATAAAATATAACATCTTTAGAAAATAAAAGAAAAATATGGGACTGAGCATTATTTAGGATTTGTTGGAAGAGCATGAAGTATGAGGTTCTAGGTGCATACACACACACACACACACACACACACACACAAAGAGAAAAAAAATTGTGGCCAAAGCTATACTATAGCATAGGGGTAGGGCATTTGCCTTGCAAGCAGCTGACCTATGACGGACCTCAGTTCAATCCCCAGCTTTCCATATTGTCCCCTGAGCCTGTTAGGAGTAATGTCTGAACTCAGAGCCATGAGTAAACTCTGAATGCTGTTGGGTGTGGTCCTAAAACAAAACAACAACAGCAACAACAAAAATAAGCACAGATAGAGCTTCTAGACGCTTTACAGATTATAGACACATTCTAGGTGTGAATACATATATATATATATATATATATATATATGTTTGTGTATAGAAATATGTGTGCTGTTTCTTTGAATATATCATAGGGATAACTATGTTATTTAAATGACGATGCCTATTGTAATCATAACCATTTAAATTTGCATATTTAATAACATTCTTAGGTTTGTAGTTTTAAATCAGTGGGACTCCTTTAGAGCAAAGTGACTTCAGTTCACTCATCTTGTGAAAATTTTTCTCTTAAAAAGACCTTTCTCTACAATAAATATTTTGCAATATTTAAACAAAATGAAAGTGTAAGAATTCTGTTAGTATTGAAGTCAAATGCAGAGTGAAAAACAAACCTTATGAGTGAGAATATTTACCTTTAGAGGCAGAACATGAAGGTTTTTTTTAAGATAAAGTAGAGGAAATGGAATTTTGTTCAACAAAAAATAGATGAAAACTGATGAGAGTATGAAAAAAATCAATTATACAAAGGCTAAAAATCAAGAATCTGAAAGCTACTTAGCTCCTCATAAAAGTATGGAGTATGGTAGTGATTTGATTTCAACAGTATTTTTAATTCCTAGAAGACTTTAATGCTTTTGGATACAAAGACCATATTAGTGAAAACTAGAAAGAAAATAGAATTTGGCTTTAAAATTATAGATAGGTACTACAATTAGTGGGGATATTTCAGTCTAGAATTAGTGGTAAAGCAGTGGTGAAACCACTTTGCTAAAACTGTTCTGAAATGTACTATATGATCAAAAAGACAAGATAAAATAGGGTTTGGCTGAATAAAAGATCAGTATACACAAAAACAATGACCTATGTGCAATGACCTATATCTATACAAGATCCTATATATTATACAAAATGTTTATAAAATACACAATAATTATGCTATTAGTATAAAGACTTTTATACAAAAGTCATATTTCACATGTAACATTAAGTCATTTAATGTTCTAGAAACCTATAATTTAGGTCCTGCTATAATTTGAGTGTTAATCTTATTCACATACACAGCTCATTAAATATGAATCAATGTTTATACTGGGCTAAAATTATGACAAAATATTCAAGACAGTAGAAATAAGTAGAAAGATGTGGAATATAGATATTCAGATTTGACCAAACACATTGATTTCAATTATACTGCCTATGCAATTTTCTGGGTTTGAACTTTTAACTATGAGTTATATTCTTTATTTAATCAAAAAATCATTCATTATAAAAGGCATCTTAGAAATTTAGGGTACAGAACCATAGTATAGTGTGTACGGTGTTTACCTTACGTGTAGCCAACCTGGCTTCAAATTCCTATATCCTATCTGGTTCCCCAGCTCATATAGGCTCCAAGACAAAAACTAAACAAAAAGAAGACATTTTAGAAATTAGAATCAAAATTTATGGGGCCGGAGAGATAGCATGGAGGTAAGGCATTTGCCTTGCATGCAGAAGGTTGGTCTGTGGTTCGAATTCAGGCATCCCATATGGTCCCCCGAGCCTGCCAGGAGTGATTTCTTAGCTTGGAGCCAGGAGCCCTGAGCCCTGCTGGGTGTGACCCAAAAACAAACAAACAAACAAAAAAGACTCAAAATTTAAAGCATTCCAGTTTTAACAAATTTCCATTTGTTTCTGCTGTTTATCTCAAGTCTTTGATTATTTGAAAGAAAGCTCTAATTAGAAATACATTAATTTAATATGTATTATTAAAATGTATTATTTTTGGGTTAGGCAAACAATGACCAAAAAAACAGTTAATTTTGTTTTTTTCTTATTTCATAATTATTATATTTATAATTATTTTAAGCACCCTAGTTACAAAATTGTTTATGGTTGAGTTTCAGTCGTAGTTGTACACCATCCTCATCAGTGCACATTTCATAACCCCAGTGTTCCCAAGCTCCCTCCTCTGCCAGTCTCTGGGGTAGATATTTTACTTCTCTCCCTCCCTCTCTCTCTCTCTTATCTTTTTTGGTACTGTAGTTTGTACTATTGCTAAATAAGAGGTACCACTTTATCCCTTTCAGCACCAAATTTTTGTCTAGTATGATTAGTTCCAAATATTGTCACAGTGAACCTTTCATTCCCTAAGTGCATCTGCATTCACCATACTTAGGGGAAAGATGAAGCAGTTATTTAATAGAGAATTAATGAATTTGCTAAAAACTTATGCCATAAAATTGATTAATCACAAAGTATTTCCTGAGGTCATGTGCTTAGAAACTCTAGGAAGTTCCAAGAAGGATATAAAATATGAAATTATTGGTGGAAAATAAAACTTATGCAAACTACAATATGGAAAAATGATGGGGGCTTATAGAAACTGTTTGATGTGGTAGTTTGGGGGTGGAAATGTGGGTAATGAAGAAGGTAAACTTGGTCTCAATAATTTTCTGAGGTAATTAAAGATCTGCTGTAAAATGAGGGAGGGAGGTACACAAGCTGTTCATTGAATCCCAATTGCACATACCATTATTAAGTCTAAAAGGAAAACATGGATGTGAGTTGGACACAGTAATTGGAATCAATGACAAGCATCGTCTTCATATCCTCTCACAATATAAACAGGAAACACCACTCCTAAAGTGAGGTCTACCCAACTCAAGCAAATTACAGGGCAAAATGTGACTTGAGTAACACTTGGTCTTGCACCAAGCTCAGCTCTTCCCTTCCCTTTCAGTATTAGAAGACAAGCCCTGCTTGCTATAAGCATGCCTAGTTACCACCGAATTGCTTATCTTTATGCAGCTTTTTTGTTCTAGAAATCATGCTGGTGATTGATGTTCTAGAAAATTCTTAAACATGGCTTCGTCAACAATTCACCCATCATTAGAGAGGGTTTACCACAACTGGAATCTGGAGATCTTGAGTCTTTAATTGTCAATTAATACTCTTTCAATATAGGCGTCCAGACACTCAGCACACAAGGTTTTGAAGCCCAACTCTTCTACCCTGCCCATAACAACAATAACTGCTCAACATATAATCTTCAGTACTCACAAGACCAAATTCCCTATACCCACTGCCTGAGTCCTTTGAGACAAAGGTGTCTTTGGCCACTAGATCTATGGTATCCTAAGCCGTCCTATAATCCTTTTCAAATTTGACATAAACCTATCATTAAACTCTTTCAACCACAAAATATTAAACATCATTTTGACCAGCTAAAATCTGGGATAGGGGATTCTGATTTTGAACATTTGAGAGAAGTGCAGTCTTGCTTAATCTAAGTACCACAGGTTTTTAACAAACTCTCAAAACATAACTTATGACTTTAATTTTGCAATTCTCTTTTTTTTACCACCCTATTATTGAAGTTGGAGGCTCCTGAGGGAGAATTGTGTCCATCCTGGCATTATTCGCAGGGCCTAGAATAGTTCTTGGCTCTTATTAGATGTTCAATCCATGCATAAAGCAAAGGAATAGATTAAAAATGAGAAAATTAAAGAAGTGTTAAATGAAATATTTAAAGTTATAAACTACATTATGTGAACCTAAAATATGTTTCAAAAGCTATAGTAATCAGAAGGGTATTTGTGAAGTGATATTTTGAAATATCGCTGCATTTTCAAAGAAGGGTGAATGTTGTGTTAAAGGTAATTAAAATAGAATCACTGATATTGCTATTTTGTTCTCATTTGCTTTGTCCAACATTTTTTTTGGGGGGGCAGGGATCACACCTGGTGGAGCTCAAGGGAGCATTTTATGGGAAGCAAGCAGTGCTAGTGATTGAACTGGATCTCTGGCAGAAAAAAAATAGGTACTCCAATACACTGTGTAATCACTTATGATCCATCATGGTCTCTATTTCATTCATCCAGTAATTTTTAGTGACAATTAACTTAACATACTATCACATAATGCAGGTGCACACTGTACATTAAAATAAAAAGCTTCCAATAGCAGCTTGCTCTGTCAAAATCAAATGAACACTTCTGATAATGACTTTTCCAAAGAATCTTGTGATTAAAAGTTCTTTGTTTCTCAATGTCTTTCCTAAATACCTTTTGGATAAAAGCTCTTCCTCAATCCATCTTAGTAAATTCTCACTGGGAAAAAGTTACTTTAATTTGGTAACCTCAAATCACTTCATCAATAAGCAGTAGTGATAAATGCATATGCTATATATAATTTTAATTATTTTTGTTTATTTGTTTGTTTGTTTTTGGACCACACCCAGTGATGCTCAAGGGTTACTTCTGGCTATGCGCTCAGAAATTGCTCCTGACTTGGGGGAACATATGGGATGCCAAGGGATCAAACCAAGGTCTTTCCTAGGTTATTGCTGGCAAGGTAAATGACTTACCACTTGTGTCACTGCTCCGGTCCCTATATTGAATTTTAGGCTAAGTCTTATTGTCTTAGCATTTATACATCATCCCCAGTAACAAGAAGCTCCTACAGGAGAGGTTCATATTATCTCTATTTCAAATTCTAATAAATTCATTGTCTAAGTATATCATTTTATCATTTGTGCTTTATTAACACATGTTAGCTAAATACCGCAAAACATGTTATTCAAAATGTTATGCAAGAAATTGTTTCGGAGGGCTGGCGGTGGTGCTGGAGATAAGGTGCCAGCCTTGCCTGCGCTAGCCTTGGACGAACCGCGGTTCGATCCCCCAGTTTACCATATGGTCCCCCAAGTCAGGAGTGACTTCTGAGCGCATAGCCAGGAGCAACTCCTGAGCGTCACTAGGTGTGGCCCAAAAACCAAATAAATAAATAAATAAATAAATAAATAAATAAATAAATAAATAAATAAAAGAAATTGCTTTGGGTAGGTGGAAAACAAAAAGTTTTCATTTGGAAGCTACTGCAGTGGAGATACATATGCAGCATCTCTGAATTAATAAAAGACTCATTAAAAAAGCTTAGCACAGAAGAAACAAGGGGACTCATTTTTGATTATTTGAATTCCAATCATTGTGATTCTGGAGTACATAAAAAAACAGAATGGATGGTAATAATTAAGCATTTGTGGGTCTATTTTGAAGACAGAATAAAAAAATTCAGTAATATTAAAATTTGTTTAGGAGAATAGTTTTTAACAAATTTGTTAGAATATTTAAATACAATCGATATTTTATCATTTTTAATATTTTTGTCTTTGCAAAAGTTCATGGTAACTACTTAACTGCTTTGAGAAGAGAGCACAAATATTAGCAGTAACTTATTGAGGCTTATTAAAATTGAAAGAATATAAATATAAGTGGGATAATATATATTGTTGATTCGAGAACACTTAGATATAGGAATGAAAAGTTTTACCTCTAGAAATCTTTGGTAAACTTAATTCTAATCTCATTTTTTTTAGTCTGTACAAAATATATTTTCATTGCTAGCCCCTCAATCAAATACTTTTGAAATTTGACCAGATTAGATCAACCCTATGATTTAAATTCTTGATTTTAAATTACCATAATGTGATGTTTTGAAAAGTCTTGTTATATATTTATGAATTATAATAGTAATAATAATAATAATACTTAAAGTAAGTTGTGCTCTAGTGACAATGAAGACAGTAGGGAACTTGCCTGAGTTGGGCTGGTCCAGATTCAATCCCTTTTCACCATTTGAGCCCTGATAGCTATAACATCTGAGTGCAGGGCAGGGGATATCCCTGAACACTAATAGGTATGGAAGGTTTCTGTTTTTAAAAAGTTATGATTTGGGTTGAGCCATACCCAGCTGTACTCAAGGATCACTCCTAAAGTGCTTAGAGTGTCAAATCAAGTGTAAAGGATCAAACAGGTTTCAGATATGTCCAAAGCAAGCCACACAAGTCCTGTATTAGCTCCTTAGACCTTAAAATTTAGTATTATTTAGGTAAAAAAAAAATAAAGGGAGATGCAATATAGTGAAAGAAGTACTAATTTTAATATTTATCTGAAAGCATTTTGAAATATTATTGTTTTATTATAATTATTGCAATGCTTGGACCAATCATCTCATTTTGGGCAATATTTTACAATTTATCCATTCAACATTGATTTATATACATAGATAATATATGTCACAAGAAATAGACACAGGAAGACATACCAACAGCAATGTCCTTTTTGAATCAGAAGATAATTTTACCCTAAGTCATTGTACCATGAGGGAAAGAGAAGCAATAGGAGAGGGGGAAGAGTCTTTAAGCAATCCCAGCTCCACATTATTTATTTTAGTTAATGAGATCCACTAAAATACATATGTAAAACCACCACACTGCAAAGGTTACAATGGAAAAGGAATGAGAACCCCCTGCCATATTTAGTGAATGCAGATGGTAGTTTTGTGGATCTCACTGGTATCTGCCACTTGTAGAGCATCTCTAATAATTACTTTAGAAAACTATAGAGAATGTAAAGCAACTCAAAGAAATGATGTGAGAAGTAGCCGTCTCAAGAGGATATGCAATTAGAAATAAGAAAATTTATTCTTAAGGAGTATCCTTAAGATTTACAGCGGATTTATCATACACTCTGAGAGTAATGGTGGGATATAATAAAAGTAGTGGTGTGGAAGGGAATGGGAAACTGTTGGGGGGAATTGGTTTTAACATTAACTGATACAAAGAACTATATTATGAGAAACTTTAGAAGATACAGTGTTTATATAAAGTGATGCATTTTTAATTAAAAATGAAGAACACATTTGTGTACTATCTTCAAGAGAAACAAATGTATAAATATAAACATACACAAAGTAAATGTATTAAAATCATACTACTCACCAATGGAATATAAAAAATACCCACCATGTTTCTATAAAATAAAATAGATTTTTGTATAAATATCAGAAAAATATAGAGTATATATTAATAAAATGCTAAAACAACATCACATTATTGCAACCCATAATATAAATACACCCAGCATAACTGACACAATATGTAAAGTAGTTATTTTTATCTATAACCAAAATATTTATTAAAATGTATTATTAATTTAGCATAAATTGATAATTTAAATAATCTCTAAAGTTTATTTTATTTCAAAAATAGTAATCCTTTCATACATTACAGCAGTGGTCCTCAAACTGTGGCCTGCGGGCCACATATTGTATTTGTTCCCATTTTATTTCTTCAATCAAAATAAGATGTATGCAGTATGCATAGGAATTTGTTCATAATTTTTGTTTTTACTAAAGTCTGGCCCTCCAA